>WWET01002064.1:173279-191406 GCA_011038615.1 Limnodynastes dumerilii
TGTATTGGGGATACAGAGGCAGGGCTTCCACCTATCAACCCTCTCCTGGTGCTATTTGGGGTTAATTTTAAAGAAATTTGCAATAAAATTATATATCGCTATGTACTTAATCTCTCAACGTTGGCCAAGGTTGTTATCGCCAGAGTGTGGTTAAGTTCGGACTCCCCCAGATTGCAGAGTTGGATTGCCTTAGTCAATGAAACTATTGGCCACGAGAGGCATTTATATACACAAAGAAAAGCTTTGCACAAATATCACAAAATTTGGACAAGATGGTGTGAATCCCCCTATGGCTTGGGACTGGAGCCACTTGACTCTCCTTTGTAAATGTAGTTGAGCGGGTTTTTAGAGACAGTGTGATCTAGAGGCCTTGGATGGCTGCCCCCTCCCCCCCTCAATTGCCCCTGACACAACATTCGGCTGACTAGATATAACTGTTGTTCAGTGTCGAGAGATGTAGGAAGCTAGAGATAGCTCCTGGTCCGTAGAGATGAACCTGCTACTTAAATGTTCGAATGCATATAACACTAATGTATGATTTGCACTTTGCAACTACTGTGTTGTTATTCCTGTATTCTGCTTAATTAGACGGCTGTCTACAGTTATTTGTGTAAAGTGCAAATGTTCAAAATGTAAATGCCTGATTCTGACAATGTTATGTTTTATGTTTTAAGTTATGGTGGCCCGTGTCTCGGGCAGGGTAGGGCCCATTGGCCCATTGACAGTGACCTGGGGGGGGAGGGGGGGTATTTTGGTTTGTTTTTCTTGTTTTGTATGTTTGTTTTGTTGTATGTCTTGAAAAAAACAATAAAGACCATGGAATAAAAAAAAAATAATAAAGAAAATCCGACGATAAAATAAAATTATCGTACTGTGTATGGGCAAAAGCAATATTTGGTCTACAAAAGTAGACCAAAAATCTGCGTCTTTTTAAAACTTTCGCACGATTATTGTACGCAGCAAATGTGATGTATGGTGCCGATATTATTTGGGACTGTAGAGGAAAAATCATTCATGCTATTTTTGATAATCGCTCTAGTGTATGGCCAGCTTTACATTGTATGTAGTGTGTACCCAGCTTTACATTGTATGTAGTGTGTACCCAGCTTTACATTGTATGTAGTGTGTACCCAGCTTTACATTGTATGTAGTGTGTACCCAGCTTTACATTGTATGTAGTGTGTACCCGCTATTTTTGATAATCGCTCTAGTGTATGGCCAGCTTTACATTGTATGTAGTGTGTACCCAGCTTTACATTGTATGTAGTGTGTACCCAGCTTTAGTCCGATCCAGACTTCTGTGAATTTCCACACACTTTAGTCAGAAACGTAAGGTAGATCTTCATTGTCAGAAGTTTGTGTGAATGAGAGCACGGGAAACCGATGGCATCCATAGCGTAAGTGTGACGTGGCTTTAATTTTTTTAGTTGTTAGCAAATTCCAAATATAAATCCATTTATTTTCCCTTCTGCAGTAAAATATGATCCGGATCTTCCCTTTTACAGAGAGGTTGATGTTGTTATTGTTAAGTATGTTCATTAGTTGTTTCTATGTTTTATACGCCTGTGATCAATAAAATAAAGGAGCTGGAAGTGTTTTATTAATTGGATTTTCAAACATTTTTTTTGTCTTGTTTTTTTCTACGAAAATAACTATTTATGTGCACATTGTCATAGTAATTATGTTTCTTAGAATGACATATATGCTAAGAGTATGGCCATGTTCTGTCATCCATTTTATTTTACATTGATCTTATGCATTTATTTAACACAAAAATCAGGGTCCCAACTCTAATCTTATTTATATTAAATATTATTTATTTCTTCAGCATTTTTAAGCATATTAAAATTGTGATTTCCATATCCAGGATTTAAAAAATATTTTTATAAAGAAATAAAAAGTAACAAAAGTGTAAAATGTTTACATTTAATCATTATTTCATAAATTCACTACACAAGATAACAGTTTAAAATTCTGGACACCAATTTTTTAAAACTATACTGTATATTGCTACAAAATATATGAATTTAGATGCTTTCGCACACTTACTCACTTACTGAACAGCTTTACTTTTAAACTATAATTTAGAGTTGTGCTAGAAAATGTCACATTGCAACTTTACACATTCCGTACATTTTAAATTTGTCTCCTAACAGCTCTCCCTGGCTTCACTGAGGTGCAGATTTGTCCGTTTTTTGTAGTCCCAAAACCTTTTTTTTTTATAATTTGCGGTTTAATGAAAGAAGATTTCTGTGCACAGCGGCCATATTAGAAGTGACGAGAAAATGTATTAAACATAAATATACAATTACATGAATATGGTAATTTAAGATACACTATAGGCTAGTTATGTTAGATCGCGTAGCGGAATTTCTAGGCAGTCCCCTCGCTCGTACGTACTTTGGCCATTTTACGCTGCCCAAACCCTACCTTAACTTTCCATAGCATAACTACTGACGTACGTAATGGATTTACGTAAGTGATGGCCTAACCCGCCCCATACTGTCCAATCTAAATGCCTCCCTCCGCCTCCAAAGCATAATTACGGTGTCGTAGTGATGCCCCTTCGTTCGTAGTTACGCTGATGGTACGTACATTCAGCATTACATGGCGTAACTTCTGCCGCGCATATCCACAGTAAATGCAAATAGGCGATTTTTACGTCATCGGCTAAATACACAGCGTACTTAGCTTAGGATCTGGCCCATTGTGTTAAGGTTGTCCTTAATTCAATGGGTCAGGACATCAAAACCAAAACCAAGTAGAAACTGATTTGACATCACCAGTGAGTCAGGCTGCTCAGTTACCAATCGGCACATGTGAGTCAGGGTGCACAGTTACCAATCAGCACATGTGAGTCAGGGTGCTCAGTTACCAATCAGCACATGTGAGTCAGGGTGCTCAGTTACCAATCAGCAGGAGTTTATTGCACATGAATCAGAACAACTCTGAGAACCCCTAAGTGGAGACTCATTGGTGTCAGACCGACACAGACAGGAGACTAGTAATAACAACCCGTTGCAGCCCGAAACTTTGAGCGTCCCTGAGCTGTCTCAACTGATTATAACACTTCTAGAGTCTTCATACTTTTTAACACTGCATTAACCTCATATAACCGGACCCTTTTATCGCTTATTTATAGAGCGCCACAAATTGTCCACGGCGCTTTACGGAGAACATTAGTCATTCAGAACATGCAAACTCCACACAGATAAGACCTAGTCCTGGTATCAAACTCATGACCTCACCGCCGTGAGCCACCGTGCTACTCACTGAGCCACCGTGCAAGTGCTACTCACTGAGCCACCGAGCTGCCCCGTTACATTACATGAATTTGTAGTTATTATTATTAGTTGGTGTTGAAATATGAAATTACTTTACTGACTATGGGCCGAGTCCTAAGTTGAGATTTGTTTGCGTCTGGATCTGCGATTATCGGCTGTGTGGGGATTTGTATTAGGAAGACCGGGATATCCGAGCGATCGCACCGCTAAACACTAGCACCAAAGGATTTCCAGGAGCCTTTTCCTTACCTCACATTACATATACCTTATAATACCAAGTCCACGCGCAGGCTCACCCCGGCCCTCTGCTAGAAGCTCGTCATTGATGGTAAGTCTGGATAGGCTGGAATGTGCTCTGATCATGTAGCACAGATCTATGCGCAGAACGGAAAGTGGATTAAATGTGATCCTAACGGAATGAGGGGAAATTTTCAATGTTTGTGTTTAGAGAAGATATAATAATACATATTTACATGATTAACGTTACTGTTTTATATATTTATCTGCAGATATCATCAAACTTATTCATTTCCATAAAGAGTAGAGCACACTTTTAGAGAATTCATGATGGACAAGACAAGAAAGCATACAACAAAGCGGATATTAAATTATACCCTGGAGATCATCTACCTGCTGACCGGAGAGGTGAGGAGCATTCTGGGAGTGTCACATGACATCACTCTTATCTCTAGTAATAACACAGGGATGTGACTGGAGAGGTGAGGAGGATTCTGGGAGTGTCACATGACATCACTCTTATCTCTAGTAATAATACAGGGATGTGACTGGAGAGGTGAGGATTCTGGGAGTGTCATATGATATCACTCTTATCTCTAGTAATAACACAGGGATGTGACAGGAGAGGTGAGGAAGATTCTGGGAGTGTCACATGACATCACTCTTATCTCTAGTAATAACCCAGGAATGTGACAGGAGAGGTGAGGAGGATTCTGGGAGTGTCACATGACATCACATCTCTAGTAATAATACAGGGATGTGACTGGAGAGGTGAGGAGGATTCTGGGAGTGTCACATGATATCACTCTTAAAATCCACGCAAAGAAACCCACAGAGAGTTAAGGTCGCCCAGTGGAGGCGGAAGTCAGGAGAGATCTGTAAGAACTAGGAGGTGTTATGTGAGTTTCCTGGACACTTAGGTGCATATATTTTCGAATCTGCATGTACTTATCTCCTTCTTTCATGTGCATTTACCGTCTCTATGAACAGGACTGCACAGTTGTGAAGAAGACATCTGGAGAATGTATGACACCCAGTAACAAGGCTCGGCCTTCACATCAGTCCTGGATATATGAGAGAAACAACTGGCAGAAGATTCTAGAACTCACCGATAAGATCATCCAGCTGCTGTCTGATGGGGTGAGCGATGATATAGATAGAGAAGGATGTTGTTGGAAGGTGGTATCAGTGGGACAGATTCCTGTCAGGCGTTTCATTGTCACCCTCAATATTATAATGCAGGAACGGAAAAACGGGAATGAGAATCCTCAGATCATCACGTCGCTGGGTAAGACACGAGACACAAGTGTTGGAAGACGATTATCTGATAACTGCATGTAAGCGATTTCATTTGTCACTCTGCTTTCTACAGAACAGTCTAATAACAGGAATACACCAGAGAGATGCCCCCCGTCTCCCAATTTACGTGATGAACCAGAGGAAAGCCCCAGTGCTCCACAGGAGTATCCGGTAAATCTATTCAAAGGCCGCAGCATTATAGCACGACCGGGTAATAAATATCCAGATTGCTCTGCTCTGATTTGAGTGCTGTTATTATGAGCTGTTATTATGAGCTGTTATTATGAGCTGTTATTGCTCTGTTTAAATTCAGTTCTGGATTTGGGTCATTTTCAGCTGTTTTTATTCTTTTTTATGGTCTGTAGGATGGAGACATGATTGATATTAAAGTTGAAGTAATAGATGAAGAGGAAGAAGAATATCTGATGTGTGATCAGCAGTGTAAGGAGGAGGACACCTCTAGAGATATCAGCCCCGGTGAGTAACACACAATACTGAGCATAGAGTCACATATTCCAGACTTCGCATTTCTCCTGATTTCCAGGTGTTTGTTTTTGCATTTTCCCATGTTTCCAGGGGACAGATTGCACGCACAAGACGTACCTTGGTATTAGGTGTACTAATGGACTCTATATGAATCCAGACTTGACGCTGTGCCACCATTTTACATTTGCACAAGTCATAAAACTTAAGGCAGGGTGTGGTTATCTTTCCATACACACTGATGAAGACCAACGTATCTGCACAGGGGTGACATAAGGAGCAGTCTACCACAATCATAAGATGCCCAGTATGTTATTACCTTCCCTGCACACTGCTACATGTGACTGTATGTGTCTGTGTGTGATCCCTACAGGAGGGTCCAGCAGCGGATATCCTCTCTATTCACAGGATCATACAGAGGAAAATGATTATCAGGTAACAGAATATTAACGTTCTGTCTGGACTAACGCTGTGTCCTATTCACCGATGCACCGCAGTCATTGTGAAATGTGTTCTATGTTGTGGCTGTTTAGGGTGAAGACACAACGGATATTAAAGTAGAAAATATAGAGGAGGAAGAAGAGTCATATGTGAGGGACGAGGAGTGTAAGGCAGAAGAAACTCCTCCAGATATCCGCACAGGTGAGAAATAAATGCTGACTACAGAGAACAGCAACACACTAGAATAATAGAAACTACGAATCCACAGGAGACAGCGAGAGGTGATAAACCTCCATCCACACCAAGGCCTAACATACAGTCTGCAGCCACGAGGCTTGTGCTCTCCCATAACACACACACACACCCCTCTGCACACACACACACACCCCTCTGCGCACACACAAACACACACACACACACACACATACACACACCCCTCTGCACACACACACACACACACACACACACACCCCTCTTTATAACCTGGAATGTGTCCAAGTGCGTGCTGAAGCTGGCAAGTCTTATAATGTACGTGTACCGTGCCCACTGACTGGCATAGATCTGTTCAGTTCAGTCTTTAGTCTATACCTGTGAATTTTTTTATTTTTTTTAAATAAAAATGCATAAAAGACTTGATTTATCTATTTTCTAGGGGGATGAGGGGTATTAAGGCAGCAATACTAAAATAAAAAAATCAGTTGGCAATCTAGTGTTAATAAGTTCCTAAAATGGTGACAATACACTCAATACATGAAAGCTATTGGAACAAAAGGGTTATATGATGACATATTATAACAAGAACAAACTACCTGGCTACAGACGGTGTTGATATCTCTCACCCACCTTTTTTTAACTTTTTAGAATTTTCATCAATCCAAAAAAAGAGGTTGGCAAATTCGCAGTCACAAACCCAGGGGTTCCCCTCCAGGCGGATAGTTCTCAGTGATGGCAGAGACTCGAGGGCACTCACGCTCAGACTTTGCAAGTTATTGTCATTCAACTCCAGCACTTGGAGCGACTCCAAGTTTTCAAAGGCGTCTTGATGAACCTCCGACAGATTATTATTCCCTAAGCTCAACTTTATCAGCTTCTCAGCCGACTTGAAAATCCCGGCATCCAGCTGCGTCAGGTTGTTGTAACTTAAGTCCAGAAACACCAGCCTGGTGGAAGTGCTGAAGGTGCCCTCTGCCAGCGAGGTCAGCGAGTTGTTACTGAGATCCAGGTAGACCAAGTCGGCGTAAAACAAGAACAGATCCGACGGAATCGACTGGATGTGGTTGTTGGCTGCAAGGAGTTTCCTGATGTCCAATGGGAAGAGGTTGGGGAGGCTTGGAAGTCCTTGGTCCCTGCAATCTATTGTGTGGTAGTCCAAACAGATGCAAACAGAAGGGCAAAGAAGACCCAGAGGTAAAAGAAGCAGACAGCAGAAGCAGAAGGCGGCTGTGTAACAAGGGAAGCATGGCAACATGGTAAAGGATTTAAAGCACAGAGCGGTACACGGAGAGAGGCATCGTGCATAGCTGAGCAGCAATGCCCAGTGCTTGTGTGTGAGTGTATCCTAGAGATCACATATCATCATAGATCAGATAGCAGCAGACTTGGGGGAGGGGGAAACAAAAGGGGGAATGTTCTGTGCATGGAAAATACATCTCCACTACTGTCAAAATGCAGCCTGTGCCTGGTCAGACCCTGCATTCCCTTACATGCTGGAGACAGACCACAAGCAATATAACAGTAAAAGACTAAAAGCACATCTCTGTGTACTGGGGCACGCTCCAGCCACACAGGAGAGATTGGTCAGCATGTATGTGCATGGCATGATCACATGTCAGCCTTAAGGGTAATATTACATGAGTGGAAAGAGAATGCAGATTTTTAAATGCCAAGCTGAGCTGCTGAAGCACGGGCGCTTGTTATGAATGGAGGCTCACAGGAAGACAGTCAAGCATATAAATGCTGGTTCCATCCCTTCATTTACGTCTCCGTATCAGCCTTTAGGCTTTTAGCGTTTAATATGTTGTATTAACCCCTCAGATCACGTAGCTGATGCAGAGTTAAGGGTTCAATCCTTTGCGGAGGCTAATGTACAGATTTTGGTATCCAACGTCCCACGTTCAGGAGTGCAGCGCGCTATCCTGCTCTCCTTCATACCCGGGAGCCTTCCGCGTGGAATTCTGAATTGTACGTAAAGGCTTAGCCAAGCTCTTACTGTAAGTGTCACTGTCCACCCACCCTACGTGTCTCATACGCATGGTGAGAGGGCCACTCTCTGCACGAGACACAGTATCAGGCGACCGCGTTGCGTTTCGGGAAGTATAGGTATTGCGCATGTGCAGTAACTATTCAGGGCTTACTTACACTTCGTCAGCTCAATGGCTTGATTCCGGATCCAGCGCACATTACGCTAAAGGCACACAAAAAAACCCCTGCAATTGTGTCACTTGATACCGGGCTCAGAAAACAACAAAATCACAAAACGTTACCTACACAGGGACATAAGAGGACAAAACTAATGCTGAAATTCACAGGAACAAAGTCATCCGGTAAAATAATACGAGATCCGTTGCAAGTAATTGTTTACACCTCGTCTGCGAACGCTTCATCATTTTCAGTGAAAGCTTAATTTCACACCATTATAAATAGACATGCTCTATCCATTGCATTGCACTGTGCTGATTTCTCAGGAAAAACTTGCTTAGTATAGTCATTTATTTAATATTTATCTATATAATGCAGCATTTTACAATTGCCACAAATGCAACTGTGTTTCTGATATAGAGTAAAATAGAAGTTAAATAACTTCTTGTTTGTATTTTGTCATATTTCGTGGTTTGTGCCCAGGGGTGTATTTCGGGGCTTCGACACCCCTGACGAAGTAAAGGAATTTAATCCTCCCCCCAAATAGATTTAGTGAAGTGATACAGTCCGTCTGAAACGCTTTCTGCAAAGTACGTGCCCTCATAAATTGGCAACCATTGTGGCCACGCATGTTGTGCAGCCATATTGGTTGTTAAGTAGATGGCCACGTACACAGCAAATTGTGTGTCTCTCCTCTGTAACATGTTTTTTTTTCTCTCTAATGTTGGCAGCAGCTGCAGAACACACAAGCCACTGCTCGTGAACAACCTACTGCAGCCTGTGACAAGACAGCTCGGCAGATCAGCAGTTAAAGTAACCAACCAAAGATAGAGTTAGATGCCACAAGACCCTATGTAACAAACATACACATACACACACACACACACACACACACACATCCCTCTGCACACACACACACACACCCCTCTGCGCACACACACACACCCCTGCACACACACACACACCTCTGCACACACATTATGTATAATCTAACGTACAAAAGACGGTTTCGCTCTGATGTACAGAACTCTGAACAAACAGAAATCAGTTCCGACGCGTAACATCTGTTGCACAAATGCGCTCATTAAGCAGGAGAGGAGGGTAACCACAGAGCAGTCTCCATCATATTAGCAATATTAGTATTTGGTTAATCAGAATAATCTTCTATTACATAGATTACTTAATAGAAATACATTTTGGGCTGATAGGGTCAGTCCACCAATCCCTTTTTACCTAGTCATGCAGGCATACACATTGGGACTATAATATTATCTCATTATTATAGTACTTCTGATGATTTATCAGTGATTCTACTTTAAACCCACTGGTTAATCTACACACGTTATTGCTGCATAGGGGCATTTAATAGAAGATTTCATCTATATGTATTTACTTCAGATTTTCAGTCACTTTTGTATTGTTTTAACATATCCTTTATTTATTTTTTATTTTAAACTGTTTTTTTTTGTTTTTGACAAATGCGTAATTACAGCAATGTGAAAGTATATTAGAAACAAGCAGAAATTGCATGCACCATCGACTGAATAGTGTAAAGATAAAGTATGGATATGCAGGTATCAGTCTGATAGTATAATAAACAATAATTAATATAAATTAAACATTTTAATTAATTTACTTGTTGTACATCTACATTAATACAAAAAGAAGGTAAGATCATAGGGAAAATTTAGAAAGGTAGAGGGAAAGGGAAAGAAACGCCTCAACTATAATCTAGGAGTAGATGTGGACACATAGGGCCTGATTCAATTAAACGCGAATGTATAAAAAAAAACCGCGGGTATAAAATACGCACCGTTCGCGCGAAAAAATAACCGCTATATAATTAGAAATGTCCCCCCGCCTCCAGC
This sequence comes from Limnodynastes dumerilii, assembly GCA_011038615.1. Taxonomy (NCBI): domain Eukaryota; kingdom Metazoa; phylum Chordata; class Amphibia; order Anura; family Limnodynastidae; genus Limnodynastes; species Limnodynastes dumerilii. Next base: position 183,250 of record WWET01002064.1, read on the forward strand.
GCGCGTTAAATGGACCATGAGTGTATTTGTTAGCGCTCATTTTTGTGCTTACCTCCCGTTATAAAATACGCGCGTGTATTTCTGTGTCTTTACCCATGCAATACAAATGTCACCACAATCACTTCCCATAAGCAGCCCTGCCGTCATATGTCTGTAATAATCTATTTAGGACCTTCTGCACTTGAATGTCAAAAATGATACTGCAGCAACTGTCATTACGTATTATTGTTGAAGAGAATAATAGAAAATAAGTTTTTTTTTGTTTTTTTTTAAACTTCTGCCAGCGTAATATTTCACTTTTATGTTCTCTCCTACTTTTTATTTTTTAACCAACAGCTATTTAACAAGAATGTGGCATTATGTAACCATTAAAATGACATTTTCTCTTTTCCATCTGCTGTGTACTTGTGATGCAGGCTGCATATATTTATGTGGCGTATCATATAGATGTGTGGTATGATGTGGTAGATGATATATCGATATGATATTCATATTTATGTGGAGTATCATATAGAGGAGCTGTAAAGTTTTCATAAATTTCACCCTACATTTCATAATACACACCTAGATGAGGTGCGCAAAAAATTATGTAAAATAACGCGCAAATTTTAGGGCGTGTAATGCAATTGAATCGCAAAAATTCACACTTGCAAAGCATTTTAATAGGGACAAAAAATTTGTGCGATAGACCAAAAAATAACGCTGAAAAAAACGTTTAACAGATGGTTATAAAACTGAACCAACTTAGGCAGGCTGAGGTTAGCATCCATAACATCAGGAAACAGACTGCCTGCAAGGCATTTAATGCATCAATTTTAGAAGGAAAGAGAACATAAGTGAAAGGAATAGAACAGAACGTGTGTGGTGAGATATAGGAGATATAGGAGTTCACAGGGAAATGGCATGGGGGGAGGTGTTGAGATACAGGATCCATGGGTACCAGGTGGCTGTGTGCTCAGAGAACTTCTCGTGGCGGAGAGGATCAGTTCCTCCATGGACCTGTAAAATTCCACTCTCTTCACCCATTCCGAGATTGTGGGAGTTTCAGTGGATCTCCAGTGAACTGGGATCACAGCTCTTGCGGCGTTACTGAAGTGTAGCAGGAGGGAATGTTTCAGAGTGGAGATGGAGCCAGGAGGGAGAGACAGAATCCCAAATTTTGGGTCAGTCCGGACCAATCACTTTACGGCTTATTTTAAACACCTGATCCCAGGAAATGAGTTTGGAACAGCTCCACCAAATATGAGCTAGAGAGCCTATAGCAAGGTCACAGCGCCAACACATGGGGGAGACATGAGGGAGAAATGAGTGGAGCATCTGAGGCGTCCTGTACCATCTTGTTAAGATCTTGAGTCGAGTCTCAATCCCAGAGAAGTTGCAGGAGCAGACATGAGAGCTTTGAAACATACAAGACCACTCTTTAAGTGACGGGGGATTGGTCAAATCACGTTCCCAAGCCTCTGTGTATCGGGGAGTGTTAAGATACAGATCACTTTGGAGAATTTTGTAAATAATGTAGGTTGTATGTCTGGGGGAAATGGGATTGGGTACAGAGCCCCTCAAACACTGTAAGGTCCCTTTTAATATGTATAACATATCTGGTGGAAGTAAGGTAGTGGCTGATTTGGAAGTAGGACCAGATGGAGGAGGGATACAGGGAGGGTTTAGATTGGAGATCAGAGAATTTAAGGAGGGTGCCATTGTGCAGGATTTGGTGGATTCGATGAAGCCCAACCGCCGACCAGTCTGCCAGGTTGCGAGGATCCAGGCCCGGGGGAAAGTCTGGATTATAGCATAAGGGTGCAAAGGGGGACCGGCGGGAGGAGATAGTATCTTTCAGGCATGCTCGTATCCATATCTCCAATGTTGGCGTGATGGTGGGGTGGGTTTCGGTTTGTAATGAAGGGAGCCAAGGAAGGAACTGCAGAGGTGTCAGAGTGTAGCTATTCTCAAGGGAAATCCATTGTTTTTCCACTGAGGAGGACGTCCAGTCTAGAACCCTTTGAAGGTGTACTGCACGGTAGTAGGCTGTAAGAAGAGGGGCCTGAAGGTCATTCACATTTTTTGAGCGGAACAAAACGTCCCTCCTACATCTGGGCCTGCCCCCTCCTCAGATAAAGTTTACCACCAGGTCCTGCGAAGATTTAAAAAAGGTGGGAGTTATGTATGTTGGTACGGCCTGGAAAACATAGAGAAATCTAGGGAGGGTATTCATTTTCAGTATGTTAATCCTCCCCAACCATGAAAGTTTTTTAACTGACCACGAGGAGATATCGCTTTTAATATCAGCTATTAGCGGAGGGAAGTTTTAAGCAAAGAGCTGGTTACAGACCTTGGTGATTTTGACCCCCAGGTAACGTATGAGAGGGGGATGCCAGGAGAATTTATATTGTTGGCCAAGGGCAGCTGCCTTGGTCTCTTTAATATGTAGGTCTAGGCAGTGGCAAACGCAGGATTTTGAAAGGGGGGTTTCCAATGCGTGTAATACACGTGAGGTATATTATCATAGCTGCAAACGTTTTGGAGCCCGAAAATGCAGCAAATAAGCTCCGCCGCGTCCTACCCAAGCTCTTCTCCTGACCCGCCCACAGTGTCGTACTGCACGAGGCAAAATTTACCCCTAGCGTGTATATGTGTGTGTGTGCTTGTTTGTTAGGGAATTAGACTGTAATGCGGCAGAGGTTGACGTGTGTAAAATTGTGAAGAGCTACTTAATATGATGCACTGTTAAAATATAAAACATATGAAAAATAACAATACTGATATTATAGTCAGGCAGAGGTTGACGTGTGTAAAATTGTGAAGAGCTACTTAATATGATGCACTGTTAAAAAATAAAACATATGTAAAATGACAATACTGATAATATGGTCATACTATCTGACTGCCAGGACATGTAAGACATCCATTAAGGTTCTCTGTGAAAGCAGGACGTTTATAATGTAGATTTTAAAATAATAAAAATTCTACATTAAGGAATTGCTTTGGTTATTAGCTGTAACAAGTCCTGTTCTGATATTTTTTTTATAGGTGATTTATAACTAAGTTACTTCTTTCACACAGTAAAATAGTAGTTTTATATTGAAGGAACAGATCTAATGGTAATAGCAGTATACAATGCATTAGTAGAGCAAGAGCACATTACACAATGTACAGAGCCTGTGTCAGTGCATAAGCAATGTTGTATTTGTAGTGACCCTTTCACCATTCCCATCTGCTTACCTAATGAAGCACAGGCCAGGACCATCCTCCCTCATGTCAGTCCAAATCACATTGCCGCTAAGCCACGCCCCTTTTGCGGCACCCGCGAAGCCACGCCCCTTTTTGCATTTTCGCCTTTTTGGGCTCATTTTCAATATTTTTTTTTTCATTTTTCAATCTGGGGGGTTTCTGGGCAACCAGAAACCCCCCCTGGGTGCGCCACTGGGTCTAGGGCCTCTGACTTGAAACAATTAACCTTAAAATTTGAAAGGGCTCCAAATTTGGAAAATTCTTCCATTAACAAGGGGATTGAGGAGTTTGGGGCTGTTATAAAGGAGAGGACATCATCTGCGAAAAGGGCAAGTTTAGTCTCCTAACCACGAATAGAGATCCCAGGGTGGGAGCGAATAGTTCTGGCTAGGGCCTTGATACATAAGACGAAGACTAGTGGTGAAAGTGGACAGCTCTGTCGAGTACCATTGGTAATGCAGAAGGGCGCAGATAAGGTGCCGTTAATTTTCAATCTTGCACTTGGAGAGGTGTATAAAGCCATGATCCAGTTTAGGAAGGGAGGACCCAGGCCCATATGAGTCAAGACCCCTCACATAAAGTCCCAGGCCACCCGATCAAACGCTTTTTCAGTGTCAGTGTATAAAAGGACTAGTGGGATTTTGTGGCGATTAGCCCATTGAATTAAGTTGATAGCTTTGGTAGAGTTGTCCCTGGCCTCGCGACCAAGGACAAATCCCACTTGATCGGTGTGAATAAGGGATTGTAGAAAGTGTTGTAATCTGTTAGCCAACAGCTTTGCAAATAACGTGGTCAATATTGAGGAGCGATATGGGTCGATAGTTTTAACATCTGGCCGGGTCCTTCCCCTCCTTTGGGACCTGGGCTATATGTGCCTCCAGAGATTGAGAGGAGAAGGGGAGGATTCTGATATTGCATTGAAGGCACAAAGTAGAACTGGGAGAAGCTTATCAGGGAACACCTTGTAAAAAGTATAGGTGAAGCCGTCGGGGCCAGGACTTTTGCCGGCAGGGGCAGATTTAAGTGCCGCACCTAGATCGACTCAAGTGAAGGAACTCTTTGTGGGAATTATTGTAGAATCTACACATCCAATCGTTGTTAAGATCATTGGATTTGATTGCGGTTTTACCAGCAGTGCATTCCAGGGATTACCTGCTCTTTTTAGTTAGTTAGTTGCAAGTCATTGTTAGGGGGTGTTCAGGCATCACAGCAGATATCTATATGCCAAGATTGGAAAATTTCCAAACAAGTGGAAACTTCCCATTATTAATGAAAAACTGAGGGGCTGTGCTGAGAATCATTACACTATTTACTAGTTTAGGTAGAACGAGGCATGCCAAGGCAGCCTCGGGGAAGATTTAGGTAGAAGTGGGTGAGGGGCAGGAAAGGTGAGTTAGATGCGGATTCATCAACACCTAACTCTTATCTGTGAACACGGTCCATACACTGTGGTGTCTCGTATATTTATGTACAAGGTGTTTCACTTTAAACTTCATTCAACTACTGACCCATGACCTTTGTTACATTACCTATAATCCTTCTTGTGTGCTACAGCTAACATTTTACACAATTTTGCATTTGTATTTGTGGTAAAATATAATAATATGCAATGTGTTTGTTGCATTTGGATTCATAGTTCTTTACATTCACTTTATTCTCAGCAGATGAACACAGAAACAGGAAAACTTTGAAGGAGTATTTAATTTCTCCATACTGTGAAATAGAAGAGGACAGTGCTACACATGATTCTCCAGGAGAAAAACCCAGTACTTCAAATGGACATGATGTACAGGACGGGGAAGAAATATCATCTAATGAGAACTTTTCTCCTAATAAATCAGATATTGTTACGCATACCGTAGGCCATGGAGGTGGTGAAATATTTACCTGTTCTGAATGTGATAAATGCTTTTCCCAAACTGCAGACCTCATTATACATCGCAGAATTCACACAGGCGAGAAGCTCTTTCCATGTTCAGATTGTGGAAAATGGTTTATACAGAAGTCAGACTTTGTTAGGCATCATAGAATCCATACAGGTGAGAGGCCATTTCCATGTTCTGAATGTGGGAAATGTTTTACACGGAAACCGGATCTTGTGAGGCACCAGAGAATTCACACAGGTGAAAAGCCATTTCCATGTTCTGAGTGTGGAAAATGTTTTATACAGAAGTCATACCTTGTTACGCATCAGAAGTTTCACACCGGTGAAAAACCATTTCCTTGTGCCGATTGTGGCAAATGCTTCATAAATAAATCTCTTCTTGTTCAACATCAGAGGATTCATACAGGAGAGAAACCATTTCCATGTTCTGATTGTGGCAAATGTTTTGCACATAAATCCCTTCTTGTTAAGCATCAAAGAATTCACAAAGGTGAGAAACCATTTCAATGTACGGAGTGTGGGAAGTGTTTCACTCAAAAGTCAGATCTTGGAAAACATCAGAGAATTCACACAGGAGAAAAGCCATTTCCATGTTCTGAATGTGGCAAATGTTTTGCACATAAAGCAAGTCTTGTGAAACATCAGAGAATACATAGCAATGAATAGGAATTTGAATGCTGTTATCTGAAAAATGTTTACTGGAAATAAATTCAAGACGATGATAATATAATATGCATGGATGAGAAGCTCTCTATGTTATGAGTGTGAGAAAATTCTTAGTTCACTTCTACTTTTAAGGGATTAGAGGTTTACTGAGATTGACCTTAGGCCCGCTTACACACAAGGGGAGTGCAATAAATATATGGAATATAGGATTGGTAATTCTGAATGCTTCCCTCTGACGCAGAGGCTAACATACAAAATTCTAAGTTAATTCTGGTTCCAGTCCTTAGTTTTTTGATACATTGAAAAAAACTTATAATTCACCTATATGGACCTTGTCATCAAGCACTAGCCATTGGATTATTTAATTTAGGAATATGGAGCCGGATTCACAACCCTGTATTATTATTTTTGTCCCTAATTTTCACAATCTAGCTAGTACGCATGCGTAGTAACTATTTTACACTATGTAGCGTTTAGTTACATGGATTGCGTACTTGAGATCTTTAAAGACCGCACAGAGTAGTTTCGTTAGAAGGAGGTGGCGTAATTCCGCTTCGGGGAGTGTTTAGTTAGAAGTGGGTGGGGGGGATTTAGATGAGGTGGGGGGGGGGAAAGGCAATGTCCATGCGTAGTATTCTTCAGAAGAATACTACGCATGGTATAATAAGGTAGCCCTTTGGCACTCATAACTGCCATAAGGTACCTATATTATATATTTGGCTTTCACTCCAACACTGATACGCCTGTATATTGCATTAGAAGAGAAAAGACAGAAAATGCCTCATTGTACACCTCCATATTTTGCAAGCAGTGTCTGCATTCTTACTGTACCCTGAATATGCAAAACCATCTATTCCCTGAAGTTAAGAACAGGGTAATTGACAGTATTGAAGTGCACATGTATAAGTACAGACCCCTGGGTTGCAGATAACAGGGCAGGAAGATTCAAGGAGGGAGCTGCCAAAGCCTGAGATATTAAGGATTGTCAATGGCAGAACAAGTGAGTGATGGGCCCAGTTGCAAAATATACTTTAGACCATGCTGGCGTTGTGTCTGAGGAAGATGGGCCCAGATCCAGAACAACACTTCTGAGCGAATTTAAGCCTGGTGGACACATAAAATCGCGATTTTTATAGGTGCTGCGCCTGCGCACGCAAGATGATATGCTACGTAACGTAACTCTGAGCGTATTGGTCTTTCACGTATTTGCAGCGTAAATTTGTACGTGTGGGTGTGCCATTTTTTTGTGAGCCAAAATTATGCCTGAATTACACAATGTAGGCGGGGTTTGCATTTAAATTGTACAGTATGGGCGTGCTTAGCTGCGTACGTCCGCGTTGCCTATACGTACGTGTGCGGACATTAGCGGTTACGCGGCCAAAAGTTAAGGTAGGGTTTGAAAAGCGGAAATCGGTCAAAGTACGTACATTCAAGGGGTGTGCCTAGGGGAGTGTATAGAAGGTACGCACGCGGAAATACGCTACACTAGTAAACGGATTGCAAGCGGAGATCTGGATCTACCCCATGATTTCTAGACCTCCAATGTGCGCTCCCCCTCCCACCTGCCCCAACCTAATCACCACAGGATTTGGGCAGAGCACTGACTACACTACCAGTGATTTCTGCCCTGGGAATGGGTGGTGAGAGTTGATGGTGGCACAAGAGAAGAAACAGACCTGAGCAAAGAGTTTCCGAGGTTTGGTGGGACAAGAGCATGTTTGTAAATCAGAGGAAGAAGATTACGATGGATTCTTTAGAGGTGATCTATTCCCCCAATAGCTTTCAAACTTCAACCCCGGATTGAACCAAGGAATCAAACAATATTCTCTAGAAAGACAGTAGAGACTGTACATTTGTGATGTCGTTTGTACTTTATGTTTAGGCCAAAAGTGGTTTGTGTCTTTGAGGACGATATTGTTTAGGAAGGGTTTGGATATAAGGCTTCATGGTGAAAGTAGTAAGGTGGCCGGTGATAATGGTGCAAAAATTCCTGCTCCAGATTTTTGTTAGTGATCTGGGACCGGATTCACAACCTTGAAATTTTTCACTTACGTGTCTTTTCAACGAAAGGCTATGTAGATAGTGTAAAATAGTTACTACGCAGGCGTGGTAGCTATAATTGGAAAAATAGGTGAGTAAGTAAAACATTTCGGGGTTGCAAATCCAGTCCCTGGTGCTCAAGAAGCCAGGTAGCCTCCGAGCAAACTGACATACGAGTGTTCCGATATACGAGGTGGCACTTGTTATGGTCTTAGCTTTGACTAGCGACTAGAAATTTGGGTACTGGACATGATGGGGGATGAGGATGCTGGACATGATGGGGGATGCTGGGTGCTGGACATGATGGGGGAGATGATGATGGGTGCTGGACATGA
>WWET01002064.1:213838-237403 GCA_011038615.1 Limnodynastes dumerilii
GCACTTTATCTACCTTTCAAATTACTCTCCCTTCGTCTTTCTTTCCTTCTCTACTTTATCTTCCCTCTTCTCTTCTCTCCTCTTCCCTTTGGGATGGCCGGCCACCTGTCCCTTTTGGATGATCTGTGTTCATTAGCTATTTTTCTATCCTAATAAAAAATAAACCCCCAGGTGGTTGACACTATGTGAGAACCTACAAGATTTCTCATATGACATGCAAAACGGATATATATTATTAAATACCTTCTGAGATACTCTATGCGCATTTCTGTTTATGCATGTAGCATTTATATTGTTGTTATTTGTATGGTGACCATTGTGCTTCATTGTATTGTATTATACGATTTTGTTTTTCCACCTGAATTAAAAATAAAAGGTTTAAAAAAAATCCTCTTGCTAACATATGAAGTCATAAACAAAACTGCACCTGCATACACATCCTCACTCACCCCAGACACCTCCTCACTCACCCCAGACACCTCCTCACTCACCCCAGACACCTCCTCACTCACCCCAGACACCTCCTCACTCACCCCAGACACCTCCTCACTCACCCCAGACACCTCCTCACTCACCCCAGACACCTCCTCACTCACCCCAGACACCTCCTCACTCACCCCAGACACCTCCTCACTCACCCCAGACACCTCCTCACTCACCCCAGACACCTCCTCACTCACCCCAGACACCTCCTCACTCACCCCAGACACCTCCTCACTCACCCGACTCACCCCATACACATCCTCACTCACCCCATACACAACCTCACTCACCCCATACACATCCTCACTCACCCCATACACATCCTCACTCACCCCATACACATCCTCACTTAAATGCCATGTGTGTATGAATGAGTGCAGTGCATAAATGCCATGTGTGTATGAATGAGTGCAGTGCATAAATGCCATGTGTGTATGAATGAGTGCAGTGCATAAATGCCATGTGTGTATGAATGAGTGCAGTGCATAAATGCCATGTGTGTATGAATGAGTGCAGTGCATAAATGCCATGTGTGTATGAATGAGTGCAGTGCATAAATGCCATGTGTGTATGAATGAGTGCAGTGCATAAATGCCATGTGTGTATGAATGAGTGCAGTGCATAAATGCCATGTGTGTATGAATGAGTGCAGTGCATAAATGCCATGTGTGTATGAATGAGTGCAGTGCATAAATGCCATGTGTGTATGAATGAGTGCAGTGCATAAATGCCATGTGTGTATGAATGAGTGCAGTGCATAAATGCCATGTGTGTATGAATGAGTGCAGTGCATAAATGCCATGTGTGTATGAATGAGTGCAGTGCATAAATGCCATGTGTGTATGAATGAGTGCAGTGCATAAATGCCATGTGTGTATGAATGAGTGCAGTGCATAAATGCCATGTGTGTATGAATGAGTGCAGTGCATAAATGCCATGTGTGTATGAATGAGTGCAGTGCATAAATGCCATGTGTGTATGAATGAGTGCAGTGCATAAATGCCATGTGTGTATGAATGAGTGCAGTGCATAAATGCCATGTGTGTATGAATGAGTGCAGTGCATAAATGCCATGTGTGTATGAATGAGTGCAGTGCATAAATGCCATGTGTGTATGAATGAGTGCAGTGCATAAATGCCATGTGTGTATGAATGAGTGCAGTGCATAAATGCCATGTGTGTATGAATGAGTGCAGTGCATAAATGCCATGTGTGTATGAATGAGTGCAGTGCATAAATGCCATGTGTGTATGAATGAGTGCAGTGCATAAATGCCATGTGTGTATGAATGAGTGCAGTGCATAAATGCCATGTGTGTATGAATGAGTGCAGTGCATAAATGCCATGTGTGTATGAATGAGTGCAGTGCATAAATGCCATGTGTGTATGAATGAGTGCAGTGCATAAATGCCATGTGTGTATGAATGAGTGCAGTGCATAAATGCCATGTGTGTATGAATGAGTGCAGTGCATAAATGCCATGTGTGTATGAATGAGTGCAGTGCATAAATGCCATGTGTGTATGAATGAGTGCAGTGCATAAATGCCATGTGTGTATGAATGAGTGCAGTGCATAAATGCCATGTGTGTATGAATGAGTGCAGTGCATAAATGCCATGTGTGTATGAATGAGTGCAGTGCATAAATGCCATGTGTGTATGAATGAGTGCAGTGCATAAATGCCATGTGTGTATGAATGAGTGCAGTGCATAAATGCCATGTGTGTATGAATGAGTGCAGTGCATAAATGCCATGTGTGTATGAATGAGTGCAGTGCATAAATGCCATGTGTGTATGAATGAGTGCAGTGCATAAATGCCATGTGTGTATGAATGAGTGCAGTGCATAAATGCCATGTGTGTATGAATGAGTGCAGTGCATAAATGCCATGTGTGTATGAATGAGTGCAGTGCATAAATGCCATGTGTGTATGAATGAGTGCAGTGCATAAATGCCATGTGTGTATGAATGAGTGCAGTGCATAAATGCCATGTGTGTATGAATGAGTGCAGTGCATAAATGCCATGTGTGTATGAATGAGTGCAGTGCATAAATGCCATGTGTGTATGAATGAGTGCAGTGCATAAATGCCATGTGTGTATGAATGAGTGCAGTGCATAAATGCCATGTGTGTATGAATGAGTGCAGTGCATAAATGCCATGTGTGTATGAATGAGTGCAGTGCATAAATGCCATGTGTGTATGAATGAGTGCAGTGCATAAATGCCATGTGTGTATGAATGAGTGCAGTGCATAAATGCCATGTGTGTATGAATGAGTGCAGTGCATAAATGCCATGTGTGTATGAATGAGTGCAGTGCATAAATGCCATGTGTGTATGAATGAGTGCAGTGCATAAATGCCATGTGTGTATGAATGAGTGCAGTGCATAAATGCCATGTGTGTATGAATGAGTGCAGTGCATAAATGCCATGTGTGTATGAATGAGTGCAGTGCATAAATGCCATGTGTGTATGAATGAGTGCAGTGCATAAATGCCATGTGTGTATGAATGAGTGCAGTGCATAAATGCCATGTGTGTATGAATGAGTGCAGTGCATAAATGCCATGTGTGTATGAATGAGTGCAGTGCATAAATGCCATGTGTGTATGAATGAGTGCAGTGCATAAATGCCATGTGTGTATGAATGAGTGCAGTGCATAAATGCCATGTGTGTATGAATGAGTGCAGTGCATAAATGCCATGTGTGTATGAATGAGTGCAGTGCATAAATGCCATGTGTGTATGAATGAGTGCAGTGCATAAATGCCATGTGTGTATGAATGAGTGCAGTGCATAAATGCCATGTGTGTATGAATGAGTGCAGTGCATAAATGCCATGTGTGTATGAATGAGTGCAGTGCATAAATGCCATGTGTGTATGAATGAGTGCAGTGCATAAATGCCATGTGTGTATGAATGAGTGCAGTGCATAAATGCCATGTGTGTATGAATGAGTGCAGTGCATAAATGCCATGTGTGTATGAATGAGTGCAGTGCATAAATGCCATGTGTGTATGAATGAGTGCAGTGCATAAATGCCATGTGTGTATGAATGAGTGCAGTGCATAAATGCCATGTGTGTATGAATGAGTGCAGTGCATAAATGCCATGTGTGTATGAATGAGTGCAGTGCATAAATGCCATGTGTGTATGAATGAGTGCAGTGCATAAATGCCATGTGTGTATGAATGAGTGCAGTGCATAAATGCCATGTGTGTATGAATGAGTGCAGTGCATAAATGCCATGTGTGTATGAATGAGTGCAGTGCATAAATGCCATGTGTGTATGAATGAGTGCAGTGCATAAATGCCATGTGTGTATGAATGAGTGCAGTGCATAAATGCCATGTGTGTATGAATGAGTGCAGTGCATAAATGCCATGTGTGTATGAATGAGTGCAGTGCATAAATGCCATGTGTGTATGAATGAGTGCAGTGCATAAATGCCATGTGTGTATGAATGAGTGCAGTGCATAAATGCCATGTGTGTATGAATGAGTGCAGTGCATAAATGCCATGTGTGTATGAATGAGTGCAGTGCATAAATGCCATGTGTGTATGAATGAGTGCAGTGCATAAATGCCATGTGTGTATGAATGAGTGCAGTGCATAAATGCCATGTGTGTATGAATGAGTGCAGTGCATAAATGCCATGTGTGTATGAATGAGTGCAGTGCATAAATGCCATGTGTGTATGAATGAGTGCAGTGCATAAATGCCATGTGTGTATGAATGAGTGCAGTGCATAAATGCCATGTGTGTATGAATGAGTGCAGTGCATAAATGCCATGTGTGTATGAATGAGTGCAGTGCATAAATGCCATGTGTGTATGAATGAGTGCAGTGCATAAATGCCATGTGTGTATGAATGAGTGCAGTGCATAAATGCCATGTGTGTATGAATGAGTGCAGTGCATAAATGCCATGTGTGTATGAATGAGTGCAGTGCATAAATGCCATGTGTGTATGAATGAGTGCAGTGCATAAATGCCATGTGTGTATGAATGAGTGCAGTGCATAAATGCCATGTGTGTATGAATGAGTGCAGTGCATAAATGCCATGTGTGTATGAATGAGTGCAGTGCATAAATGCCATGTGTGTATGAATGAGTGCAGTGCATAAATGCCATGTGTGTATGAATGAGTGCAGTGCATAAATGCCATGTGTGTATGAATGAGTGCAGTGCATAAATGCCATGTGTGTATGAATGAGTGCAGTGCATAAATGCCATGTGTGTATGAATGAGTGCAGTGCATAAATGCCATGTGTGTATGAATGAGTGCAGTGCATAAATGCCATGTGTGTATGAATGAGTGCAGTGCATAAATGCCATGTGTGTATGAATGAGTGCAGTGCATAAATGCCATGTGTGTATGAATGAGTGCAGTGCATAAATGCCATGTGTGTATGAATGAGTGCAGTGCATAAATGCCATGTGTGTATGAATGAGTGCAGTGCATAAATGCCATGTGTGTATGAATGAGTGCAGTGCATAAATGCCATGTGTGTATGAATGAGTGCAGTGCATAAATGCCATGTGTGTATGAATGAGTGCAGTGCATAAATGCCATGTGTGTATGAATGAGTGCAGTGCATAAATGCCATGTGTGTATGAATGAGTGCAGTGCATAAATGCCATGTGTGTATGAATGAGTGCAGTGCATAAATGCCATGTGTGTATGAATGAGTGCAGTGCATAAATGCCATGTGTGTATGAATGAGTGCAGTGCATAAATGCCATGTGTGTATGAATGAGTGCAGTGCATAAATGCCATGTGTGTATGAATGAGTGCAGTGCATAAATGCCATGTGTGTATGAATGAGTGCAGTGCATAAATGCCATGTGTGTATGAATGAGTGCAGTGCATAAATGCCATGTGTGTATGAATGAGTGCAGTGCATAAATGCCATGTGTGTATGAATGAGTGCAGTGCATAAATGCCATGTGTGTATGAATGAGTGCAGTGCATAAATGCCATGTGTGTATGAATGAGTGCAGTGCATAAATGCCATGTGTGTATGAATGAGTGCAGTGCATAAATGCCATGTGTGTATGAATGAGTGCAGTGCATAAATGCCATGTGTGTATGAATGAGTGCAGTGCATAAATGCCATGTGTGTATGAATGAGTGCAGTGCATAAATGCCATGTGTGTATGAATGAGTGCAGTGCATAAATGCCATGTGTGTATGAATGAGTGCAGTGCATAAATGCCATGTGTGTATGAATGAGTGCAGTGCATAAATGCCATGTGTGTATGAATGAGTGCAGTGCATAAATGCCATGTGTGTATGAATGAGTGCAGTGCATAAATGCCATGTGTGTATGAATGAGTGCAGTGCATAAATGCCATGTGTGTATGAATGAGTGCAGTGCATAAATGCCATGTGTGTATGAATGAGTGCAGTGCATAAATGCCATGTGTGTATGAATGAGTGCAGTGCATAAATGCCATGTGTGTATGAATGAGTGCAGTGCATAAATGCCATGTGTGTATGAATGAGTGCAGTGCATAAATGCCATGTGTGTATGAATGAGTGCAGTGCATAAATGCCATGTGTGTATGAATGAGTGCAGTGCATAAATGCCATGTGTGTATGAATGAGTGCAGTGCATAAATGCCATGTGTGTATGAATGAGTGCAGTGCATAAATGCCATGTGTGTATGAATGAGTGCAGTGCATAAATGCCATGTGTGTATGAATGAGTGCAGTGCATAAATGCCATGTGTGTATGAATGAGTGCAGTGCATAAATGCCATGTGTGTATGAATGAGTGCAGTGCATAAATGCCATGTGTGTATGAATGAGTGCAGTGCATAAATGCCATGTGTGTATGAATGAGTGCAGTGCATAAATGCCATGTGTGTATGAATGAGTGCAGTGCATAAATGCCATGTGTGTATGAATGAGTGCAGTGCATAAATGCCATGTGTGTATGAATGAGTGCAGTGCATAAATGCCATGTGTGTATGAATGAGTGCAGTGCATAAATGCCATGTGTGTATGAATGAGTGCAGTGCATAAATGCCATGTGTGTATGAATGAGTGCAGTGCATAAATGCCATGTGTGTATGAATGAGTGCAGTGCATAAATGCCATGTGTGTATGAATGAGTGCAGTGCATAAATGCCATGTGTGTATGAATGAGTGCAGTGCATAAATGCCATGTGTGTATGAATGAGTGCAGTGCATAAATGCCATGTGTGTATGAATGAGTGCAGTGCATAAATGCCATGTGTGTATGAATGAGTGCAGTGCATAAATGCCATGTGTGTATGAATGAGTGCAGTGCATAAATGCCATGTGTGTATGAATGAGTGCAGTGCATAAATGCCATGTGTGTATGAATGAGTGCAGTGCATAAATGCCATGTGTGTATGAATGAGTGCAGTGCATAAATGCCATGTGTGTATGAATGAGTGCAGTGCATAAATGCCATGTGTGTATGAATGAGTGCAGTGCATAAATGCCATGTGTGTATGAATGAGTGCAGTGCATAAATGCCATGTGTGTATGAATGAGTGCAGTGCATAAATGCCATGTGTGTATGAATGAGTGCAGTGCATAAATGCCATGTGTGTATGAATGAGTGCAGTGCATAAATGCCATGTGTGTATGAATGAGTGCAGTGCATAAATGCCATGTGTGTATGAATGAGTGCAGTGCATAAATGCCATGTGTGTATGAATGAGTGCAGTGCATAAATGCCATGTGTGTATGAATGAGTGCAGTGCATAAATGCCATGTGTGTATGAATGAGTGCAGTGCATAAATGCCATGTGTGTATGAATGAGTGCAGTGCATAAATGCCATGTGTGTATGAATGAGTGCAGTGCATAAATGCCATGTGTGTATGAATGAGTGCAGTGCATAAATGCCATGTGTGTATGAATGAGTGCAGTGCATAAATGCCATGTGTGTATGAATGAGTGCAGTGCATAAATGCCATGTGTGTATGAATGAGTGCAGTGCATAAATGCCATGTGTGTATGAATGAGTGCAGTGCATAAATGCCATGTGTGTATGAATGAGTGCAGTGCATAAATGCCATGTGTGTATGAATGAGTGCAGTGCATAAATGCCATGTGTGTATGAATGAGTGCAGTGCATAAATGCCATGTGTGTATGAATGAGTGCAGTGCATAAATGCCATGTGTGTATGAATGAGTGCAGTGCATAAATGCCATGTGTGTATGAATGAGTGCAGTGCATAAATGCCATGTGTGTATGAATGAGTGCAGTGCATAAATGCCATGTGTGTATGAATGAGTGCAGTGCATAAATGCCATGTGTGTATGAATGAGTGCAGTGCATAAATGCCATGTGTGTATGAATGAGTGCAGTGCATAAATGCCATGTGTGTATGAATGAGTGCAGTGCATAAATGCCATGTGTGTATGAATGAGTGCAGTGCATAAATGCCATGTGTGTATGAATGAGTGCAGTGCATAAATGCCATGTGTGTATGAATGAGTGCAGTGCATAAATGCCATGTGTGTATGAATGAGTGCAGTGCATAAATGCCATGTGTGTATGAATGAGTGCAGTGCATAAATGCCATGTGTGTATGAATGAGTGCAGTGCATAAATGCCATGTGTGTATGAATGAGTGCAGTGCATAAATGCCATGTGTGTATGAATGAGTGCAGTGCATAAATGCCATGTGTGTATGAATGAGTGCAGTGCATAAATGCCATGTGTGTATGAATGAGTGCAGTGCATAAATGCCATGTGTGTATGAATGAGTGCAGTGCATAAATGCCATGTGTGTATGAATGAGTGCAGTGCATAAATGCCATGTGTGTATGAATGAGTGCAGTGCATAAATGCCATGTGTGTATGAATGAGTGCAGTGCATAAATGCCATGTGTGTATGAATGAGTGCAGTGCATAAATGCCATGTGTGTATGAATGAGTGCAGTGCATAAATGCCATGTGTGTATGAATGAGTGCAGTGCATAAATGCCATGTGTGTATGAATGAGTGCAGTGCATAAATGCCATGTGTGTATGAATGAGTGCAGTGCATAAATGCCATGTGTGTATGAATGAGTGCAGTGCATAAATGCCATGTGTGTATGAATGAGTGCAGTGCATAAATGCCATGTGTGTATGAATGAGTGCAGTGCATAAATGCCATGTGTGTATGAATGAGTGCAGTGCATAAATGCCATGTGTGTATGAATGAGTGCAGTGCATAAATGCCATGTGTGTATGAATGAGTGCAGTGCATAAATGCCATGTGTGTATGAATGAGTGCAGTGCATAAATGCCATGTGTGTATGAATGAGTGCAGTGCATAAATGCCATGTGTGTATGAATGAGTGCAGTGCATAAATGCCATGTGTGTATGAATGAGTGCAGTGCATAAATGCCATGTGTGTATGAATGAGTGCAGTGCATAAATGCCATGTGTGTATGAATGAGTGCAGTGCATAAATGCCATGTGTGTATGAATGAGTGCAGTGCATAAATGCCATGTGTGTATGAATGAGTGCAGTGCATAAATGCCATGTGTGTATGAATGAGTGCAGTGCATAAATGCCATGTGTGTATGAATGAGTGCAGTGCATAAATGCCATGTGTGTATGAGTGAGTGCAGTACATAAATGCCATGTGTGTATGAATGAGTGCAGTGCATAAATGCCATGTGTGTATGAATGAGTGCAGTACATCGTGTAACTGTTTGCATAGTTTGAGTTTCCTCCCCTCAGGTTAATAATGTGTTTGCTGTACTGTGTATAAGAGCAGAGCTCTGCAGGGTGCGTGCAGCTGATCAGTGCATAGTGATAATAAAGTCCATTAGCTTCTTGTATATGGCGTATATAGAGGTTACTCACCGCTGTCTGACGTGAAGGAGAGAAAGATGTGACGCCCGGGTTCCATGCTGACCCTGCCCAGAGCCTCCCCGCCTCCCGATTGGTCAGTCCTTCCCTAATGCCCCCCCTTTGCTCACATATTAACCCCCTCTGTATATGAGTGCCCGGGGAGAGGATAGCTCTTTGTGGCCGGCGGCGATCTGCTGCGATGCACGCTCTATATTCATAGCATTCTTTGCGATGAGTCGTGACGATCCATAGGGGCGTGTGTATACAATGTCTGCGCAATCTTCTGACCATACAATCTATAGCTCACACATATCATAATGAGCATTCTGTCTGCACAGCCTGTCAGGTCAGACTGGAGATATTACTGTGTACAATGGCTATTCCCAGGATCCAGTGCGAATGCTGCAGCAAAGTATAAGCAGAGAAGAGCAGCCTGCACCGTGTCCTGTAATAAGTCACAGAGAAAGCACCCTGACAAGGTCTAATGATAACCAATGAAGACTGTTTTATAATCCCTCCTCTGTGACTTATTACAGGACAGGGTGCAGGCTGCTCTTCTCTGCTCCTTTACTTTGGGGATGAGGGGGACAGCTGCAGCATTACCTCCTCACCACAACTTACAAGACTCTCCTCCTCCACCGCCCCCTACCTCTCCTCCCTTATCTCCATCCACACTCCCTCCCATCCACTCCGCTTTGCTGGTTACTGTCGCCTCAACTCCAACCTTATAACTACTTCCCACTTCCGCATCAAAGACTTCACCCGTACCGCCCCTCTCCATTGGAACAACTTACCTCATCCTATCAGGCAATCCAGCACCCTCCAATGCTTCAAATGCTCCCTTAAAACCCACTTCTTCAGGCTAGCCTACCCTTCCTCCACCTAAGCGTACCTGCCCCCTCCCCATCTACATCACTGTGTCTCCTGTTTGTTCACCCTCTTTCACTTAGCATGTTAGCTCTTATGAGCAGGGTCCTCCTCCCTCCTGTCATCGGGCCTGATCCAGCGCTACGAAAATTCGCAACGACGGGCGAATGCGAACGTACGCTCGTCGTATCAACCTACACGCCCCTAGCACTCCCATCGTAAAGTCCCTGCTTACGGCGGCTATACCCTACACTGCGTACGACCGTCGGCCGTACGAAAATTCGCAGAGAATACGCTGAAAAAATTAATGCAGAGTGTTCTGTAGCTGTAATCCCTACTTGTGCTTATAACCTGCTTCTATCCAGAGCCAGTGGCCCTCAGCTGGCCACAACCAGAGACGAGTGCTGTACCTGGAGAGGTTTCATGCCTAGAGCTAGGGCACTGGCACAGTGCCCGGGCGTGCCCTTCTCCAGAATGAGGAGCTGCCACTCTGCTTCATGTTGCCAGCTGCGTGGATACTTTTTGTCTCATGTCACTGTATTTCTTCTATTTGCATTAAGATAATATAAACGTAAAGCCCGGGATAATGCGTTTCCCCTTAATGAACAATACAGATTCTGATTTATTAGTAAATCAGTCTTGCACCCCTACAATCTATACTAAACAGACTCATCTTCCTCTCACAACACACTGCCTTCACCTCCCCTCTCTGTCAGTCTCTACACTGGCTTCCTGTCCCTTTCAGAATTCTCTTCAAGCTCCTCACCACAACTTACAAGAACTCTCTGCTCCTCTACCGCTCCCTACCTCTCCTCCCTTATCTCCATCCACACTCCCTTCCGTCCCCTCTGATCTTCTCCTCCACCGCTCCCTACCTCTCCTGCCTTATCTTCATCCACACTCCCTCCCGTACCCACCGCTCCCTACTTCTCCTCCATTATCTCCATCCACACTCCCTTCCGTCCCCTCCGCTCCTCCACCGCTCCCTACCTTTCCTTCCTTATCTCCATCCACACTCCCTCCCGTCCCCTCCAATCTCCTCCTCCACCGCTCCCTACCTCTCCTCCCTTTTATCTCCATCCACACTCCCTCCCGTCCCCTCCTCCACCGCTCCCTACCTCTCCTCCCTTTTATCTCCATCCACACTCCCTCCTGTCCCCTCCGCTCCTCCACCGCTTCCTACCTCTCCTCACTTATCTTAATCCACACTCCCTCCTGACCGCTCCGCTCCGCTGGTGACCGCCACCTCAACTCCTACCTCTCAGTCCCGCATCCAAGACTTCTCCCGGGCCGCCGCTCTGCATTGGAACAACCTTCCACATCCTATCAGGCAATTCAGCACCCTCCAATCCTTCAAACGCTCCCTCAAAACCCACTTCTTCAGGCTAGCCTTCCCTTCCTCCAACTAAGCTTCCCTGGATATGGGTCCCTGCAAAAACGGCTCTATTACGATAGGGCCGCTCTCTCCCAGTCAGTTTCGAACTGGCTGGGATATCGATTGCTTATGTCTCAAAGAGGCATAGCAATCGATCCCTGGAGCACTGAACACGGCTAAACTAACTTCAGTGGCTAAACTAACCCTTCCCCGCAGCCTGACCGTAACCCTCCCTTCCATGCAGCCTGACCCTAATACTCCCTTCTCTATAGACTAACCCTAAGACCCCCCCTCCCCGCAGCCTGACCCAAACCCTCCCCTTCTATGGTCCTAACCATCCCTTCCTAAGTGCCTAACCCTGACCCCCTCTAATACTAAAATGCCCTGGAGAGGTTACTTACCTCTCCGTAGCTGTCATCCGGTGGGTCTGCGAAAATAAATGGGCGAGTATGCCGATCACACACTAACAACATTTTTTTTCTAAAATGGCCCCTATTCCAACTTTCTGCTGTCTCTATTTTGCAAAGTGGGCCATTGGAACAGAGACTGCAAAAGGCTTACCTGCTCTTCCCATCATCATCCCTGTTAAATGTTAATAATAATAATAATAGTTCCTGGGATAACCATTGTACACAGTAATATCTCCAGTCTGACCAGTGCTGGCATATTTATATGGGGGTTTGTCAGATCCACACAAATGTCAGGTTTATTACATAAGTCAGTGTCCATAGAGGAAGAATGGGTGAATAGGCTGCCATCCATATAGTAATAGTGTGAGGTGACATTGTTCTAGAATGCCATATTTTGCATGACTTTATAATACATATCTATGTGCTGATTCCGTATGACAGTATGGTGTAACCATAACATATAACACATAATGGAAGATGAAACTATTACTAGTAACACATAAACCCTGCCTACACATTAATGTGTTACCATTCCTGGAGAGTAGTGAGACTATTACATAACCTCTGTCACATGAAATACACAAGAACCACAATAAAATAAATATAGACACTCAGGCAACCAAACCAGACAGGTGGAACGCAAATACCGGAAATGTTCAGAGCACTGCTATGGAACGCACAACACTCCTGCCCCTCACACCGGAAGTGCAACAAGCACTGTGTCCACAACTTCCTGTGGGTGCCCATGAAGCTTAGAAACAGGAGACTGAGGTCTGTTTACTGTAATCACATCGAGATTATGTAAACATGTTATTACCTCCCACCTCATCGTATGGCTTATCTCAGCTCTTTATACACCAGCTATACTGAGAGACAGGTGAGGAATCATTTTATTCCTGGTGCATCACATATTATACACATTAGAGCTGGTTATATCCCTGTCACATATTATACATTATACACATTATATCCCTGTCACCTATATTACACATTATATCCCTGTCACATATATTACACATTATACACATTATATCCCTGTCACATTTATTACACATTATACACATTATATCCCTGTCACATTTATTACACATTATACACATTATATCCCTGTCACATTTATTACACATTATACACATTATATCCCTGTCACATTTATTACACATTATACACATTATATCCCTGTCACATTTATTACACATTATACACATTATATCCCTGTCACATTTATTACACATTATACACATTATATCCCTGTCACATTTATTACACATTATACACATTATATCCCTGTCACATTTATTACACATTATACACATTATATCCCTGTCACATTTATTACACATTATACACATTATATCCCTGTCACATTTATTACACATTATACACATTATATCCCTGTCACATTTATTACACATTATACACATTATATCCCTGTCACATTTATTACACATTATACACATTATATCCCTGTCACATTTATTACACATTATACACATTATATCCCTGTCACATTTATTACACATTATACACATTATATCCCTGTCACATTTATTACACATTATACACATTATATCCCTGTCACATTTATTACACATTATACACATTATATCCCTGTCACATTTATTACACATTATACACATTATATCCCTGTCACATTTATTACACATTATACACATTATATCCCTGTCACATTTATTACACATTATACACATTATATCCCTGTCACATTTATTACACATTATACACATTATATCCCTGTCACATTTATTACACATTATACACATTATATCCCTGTCACCTATATTACACATTATATCCCTGTCACATATATTACACATTATACACATTATATCCCTGTCACATATATTACACATTATACACATTATAATAACTATATCCATCTCTAACTTGTCTGGAATCTGTGGAGCAATAACATCACTAAGTTTTTTTTAACTAACATTTGAACCCGGCTGCCTGATCAACAGCCTAGGTTTATTCATTATTTATTATTTGGTACTGTGCAGATTTGTTTTTTTCAAAATATCTCGATAATTGTTCTTATACCTGTCTATATTTTGTAATAAATATATATTTTTATGTAATACTGTTAGTTAGACTCTAGCGCTTTCATTATTCTAATTTTTATTCTTTATTCTGGGGTTCCCATTTCCCCTCTAGGAAAGCTGCTCAGAGTTTCTCTTCAGTAATTTTTTGCCAACTAGTGCACACTGTAGTCTGCGAAGCTCTCCTACTTTTTTCATATTTTGTTACTTTCTGTGGGACTTTTTTGTGAGCAGCTGTGCGACTAACAGTGTGCACTACAAACAGTAGTTAACGGTGTTCTCTAAGGTATATTACCTTGGCTTTTTGAAAATTCCGTTAATATGTCTGTCTTAGATAGTTCAGAAGACAGACTACGCAGAAGAAATAATTTTGTACAAGAATCGAGTAGGCTTGATTGGAACAAAAACAACAATAAAAATACACCTGTAAACAATAAGAAACCACCTTTCAATATGAAAGAGGGGTTCTCTAAATTAGAAGAACTAGTCAAAGACGAAACTCGCCATTGGTGGGATCACAGCACTCTCCAGACCTATTTAGAGAACAAAATTATCCCAAGAGGGCTGCGCCTAATAAAAACGTCATCTTTTCACCAGGATTTGGACTTCAGGAGTAAGTGGGAAGATCTTCTTGACGCTTGCTCCTTTAGTCTAATGAGGTTGGTGATCGATGAAAGGAAAAGGAAAGTAGAACTGGTGAGAAAGGAGATCATGAAAATTCAAGAGCTACTGAGACCATTTAGCACCCACCCCATATTCAAAGAAAATGAAAGCATTTTTAATAAAAGAATAGAGAATTATGAGAGGTCCCTGCTGGGGGTCAAAAGGGACAAAATGGAAAGAGATAAACTTGATTACACCTCTAATAAAGTTAGGACCTACGACCGTAGGTTCTCTACTAACAAAAAAGATAACTACAATAAATTCAATAATCTCCATAAAGCTAGAACAGCTAAGGCTTCAGAATTACCTCCAGGAACTGTGGTAAAAGATAGTTCAAATCAGAAGACCTCTAGGAGGCCTCAGATAAATATAGCGGATAGTATCTGCACTAATTCTAACAGCTTAAGTACGATACATATTAAGACCAAATCTATCCAAAAATCCAAAATATCAGATGGACCAACTTTGGAACCATCTGATCTAGAACAGCCGGAGGAATCTGGGAAATTGTCCTTTGCTGGCCTGCCAGTACATAGAACGGAAGAGGATTTAGCTCTCTCATCCTCTTTTTTAGGTCTTCCGATTTCCCTCCCTCCCCCTCCCCTGCTTCCCCTTTCCAATCGATTTCGTCTACTGCAGTTCGACTCCCCCAAAAGAGGTCGAGATGCAGAGGAAGGGGATGCAGGGGAGGAGCAGGAAGGGAAAAAACTCAGAAACACCAGCACCCCTTAGATACTGACAATATTTACAATTTATCAAACAAAACTCTGAGCCCACAAGAATTAGCGTTACTCAGTAGAGGACTCAAATTTGCACCAGCTGTCAAACCAAATCTCTTCTCACTGTTTGTTGATCTGAATAAATTTACTAGGTCACTATGCAGAAAAAAGTTCTTTCATATGAAACACAACAGTAATAGAAAGACTAATATCTTGGATCCAACCCTTAATTCCGATGGCAACAGATCTAGAGATCACTTTGATCACGAGGATCTTGAAGCATTGGGGAATCTGATTGCACTGCAAGAAGAGGGACCTATGAACTTTGAATCACCAACAGGAAAGGTTATTTCCCTACCAAAAAATAAGTCTGACTTCTACCCCCTCCAATGCAAGAGGGACTTCATAGAAACATTCTATCAAGCTACTCTGAATGACTTTAGAACTCTCTGCCGTAAAATAGATGATACCCCAGTGAAAGATAACCTAAGTAAGGGAGAAAGATTGGCCATCAATAAATTAATGAAGGATGATCAGGTAATAATCAAGCCAGCAGATAAGGGGGGTTCTATCGTTATTTTGAACCTCTCTGATTATGTGAAAGAAGCCGAAAGGCAACTAACTGACACAAAATTTTATGAGGTCCTTAAAAGTAACCCTACCTCTCACTATCAGGTCGATTATGAACAACTCATTAAAAGAGCCAAAGATATGAATATTATTTCAAAAGAGACATGGAATTTCTTGTGTAGCAGATTCCCCACCATCCCCACATTTTATTACCTTCCCAAGATTCACAAATCCCTCACTTCACCTCCAGGGCGCCCCATTATATCTGGTGTTGGGTCACTTACAGCAGCACTTTCACACTATATTGATTGCCATTTACAACCACTTGTAACACCTTTACAATCCTATATTAAGGATACAAGAGCCTTCCTCCACAATATTTCTAATATTAGATGGAAGAAAGGCTACCGTCTACTCACATGCGATGTAGAAGGGCTTTATACAAACATCCCCCATGATTTAGGCACTTCAGCGATAGCATATCACTTAAAAACCAGATCCACTCACTCCCCTGCTCTACAGCAGTTTATTTTGGATGGTATCACTTTTATTTTAGAGCACAATTATTTTTTGTTTGGAGGTCGTTACTACCGGCAATGCCTTGGCACGGCGATGGGGACCAGGTTCGCCCCAAGTTATGCCAACCTGTATATGGGCCTCCTTGAACAACAACTAATTTGGGAGAGCCCATTTGGGGCGAACCTGGTCTACTTTGGCCGCTATATTGACGACCTCTTCTTCATTTGGGATGGGGATGTTGCATCTATTGACACATTTCTTTTACACCTGAATAATAATAAATTTAATCTTCGGTTCACTCACCAACACAGCTAGGAGCACATTAATTTTCTAGATATTTCAGTTCGGGTGGAGGGGGATCTGCTACACACAAGTACTTTCCACAAGCAAGTTGATAAAAATCATTTTTTACAGTATCAAAGCTGCCATAAACGCAGCTGGCTTAAAGGGGTCCCAACAAGCCAGTTTGTTCGTTTAAGACGGAATTGCTCCGATCTGGAGACATTCCATAGTCAGAGTGAGACCCTAAAGAACAACTTTTTGTCTCAAGGATATCCACTTGAGATAGTAAATCAAGCCCTTGAATCCGCAATTTCAAAAAATAGAACTGACCTGCTAGTTGAGAAACAGGGACAAACAAAAGACACTCAATTCTCAGAGAATCTGCTATTCATCACGCAGTTCAACTCCAATTCGGAACAAATTCGAAAAATAGTTCAGAAGAATTCAAGGATTCTGAAGTTAGACTGCCATCTTGGCCCTCTCGTGGACAAACCACCGAGGGTCATCTTCAAAAAGGCCAAAAACCTTAAAGATTCATTGGTTCGTAGCCACCTGAAAACTAACTCTAAAAACAACTCGATTCCCTCTTGGATCCCAGAGAAACCCAAGGGTTTCTATATCTGTGGACAACCCAGATGCGGAATGTGTAAATTCGGCAACAAGTCCGATAGTTTTAGTAATATGACCGGTGGTGAATCTTTCAAAATTACTAATTTTATTAACTGCAGAAGCTGCTTCATAGTCTATCAGATTAGCTGCAGATGTGGCCTGCAGTATATCGGAAGGACCACGAGGCAGCTTCAACTGAGGTTTTCTGAACATAGACGTAATGTCCCAAAAAACTATAGACTACACTCTCTCTCGAGACATATGAACGATCAACATAATGGTGACATTCAATTCATGAATGTAAAGGGAATAGAGGTCATCAATCATACTCAGAGAGGAGGTGACCAATATGCCCGCTTGTGCCAACGCGAAGCATATTGGATCTTTAGGCTTGGCACCCTTTCACCAGCAGGACTCAATGAGTCAATTGAGTTAAATCACTTTTGAATGAGCATCTATACCCACTGTAATAATAATTAGTTTGGGATAACAATGAAAATTGTTTAATTTATTGGAATAACATCATCCTGGTAATATAAGATCTGTCGTCCAGTCTGCTTTATAAATAGCGGCTGGTCCCCTTTTTTCCCACGTGGCGAGGTCCACAATCATTCATTATATGTAATGTTTGCAACCCTTTGACTATACAAGCCTATTAAGATTTTTTAAGATTTTTTCTGATAAATTATTGAAATTTTTTTTTATTTTTAGTACTATTCTGTGTTTTATTCTTTGTAATTTCATTATGCATGATGCATGTTAATATCTCTATTGGGAATTCTCAGTTTGTACTGTATGCTTCTATGATTTTGACTGCCATATGACAAATACACTGTTCACTAATTAAATGCATTACTACTGTTGGCCATACACAGCACTCATAGGGTTAAGGCAGGATATTGCCTAATTAATGGGAGCTATAAAATCTACCTCCCCCACCATCAGGTATACCACTCCTCCTGATGAAACTGCGGTGATCGCAGAGAAACGCGTTGAGGTTACCCCTTTTATCTGCACAGACCTTCATCACTTTTAATGTTTTTTTTCTGTGTGCTGAGATTGGACTTTATGCTACCCGGCAAAGACATGCATCACAAGCTGTAAGACAGCAGGCAATACCACATATCCACGGGACGCTGCTCCCCTACGGTCTCTTGGTGTACCATCACTAGTCCACTCACTCCCCTCATCGACGCCGACTGAGCTTGCCGGCCAGCGGCTACGACGGCGGGGTCGCCCTAGCCACGGGCACTACGAAGGAGAGACTGTGACTAGTTTCAATACGCTACCTGGTTAGGACTTCCCTTATAAGTCCAAAGACAACAAGCTACATTGTTTATCTACGGGATGCTGTTCCCACGCGGCCCTCCTGCATATCTCCACAAGCCCGCCTACTCCCCGTATCGTTGCTGACTGGGCTTGCCGGCCAGCAGCCGTGTCTACGGGGACGCTCCAAACACAGGTGCTGAGAGAGAAAGAGGCTACAGCATTGTCCAGTGAAGACCATCCTGTGAGTACACGCAGACGAGACACCGTAGCTTGGGAACAGAACGCTGCCAGCACGTGGCTATCTGTTTACCCTTTTTTTCAAGCTATTTCCATCAGCCAGTCTCCTTATCTATATCGGTGCTAACCGCGCCTGCCGACTAAGAGCGACTGTGGTCGGGGCCCCACCAGACACCCTAAGGACCTGACAATACCAAGGATTTAAGGTAAAGATAAACTTTTTACTATATTTTTAACAAGACTGTGCCTGCTCATACCGTACATATCGGAAGCTTCTTAACAGTTAAACCTGTCATCTGCAGTACGACAATATCACTCTGCATTCCCCAAGCAGGTTCCACACTACCCTCTTGAGAGGATTCCCTTTTTTTTTGAGCAAATTGCCTTTAGCCCTGATAACTTTGTCCATCTCTAACTTGTCTGGAACCTGTGGAGCAACAACTTCACAGAGATTTTTTCAAGTAAAATTTGAACCTGGCTGCCTGATCAACAGCCTAGGTCTATTCATTATCCATTGTTTGGTACTGTGCAGATTTGTCTTTTTTTCTATTATTTCTATAATTGTTTTTATACCTGTTTATATTTTGTATTGAATTAAATATATATTTATATGTAATACTGTTAGATAGATAGATAGATAGATAGATAGATAGATAGATAGATAGATAGATAGATAGATAGATAGATAGATTCAGCAAATACAGTGCAGTTTGTATCTTCCTCTAATATTTACTTTATTACCTTCATAGCTATTAAAGTAAAATGTAGATGCCACTGATCCTCCTACAAAATGGATAAAAAGCATTTATTTTAATTAATTTTATACAGCATGTTTGCTTGTCATGAGATATTGGAGCCATGTGTTATATTAATTCTGTTATCAGCAGTAGCTGATGTCCTGGAGCTCCAGATTTTGCATATTTAATTTCTCCTATGAGCACAAGCTGAACACAGTTTCCAAAATTCAGCAAAATGTCAACTGTAAATAAAGCTGAACGATTTCATCTTCCTAAGCCATGCTCCACGAATGCATTATTCACAGCCCATCATGGATGACAAAGTGTATTTCATCTCTCACTTTATTCGTATGTTACCTAAGAGGGATAACAGGTTCATTTTCAGGGACTTCCTTGTCTTGCAAGAGGCCAGGAGCATCAAAATGGAGAGAGGCAGGAAAGCATACACATTGGTGTCTCTGGCTGCCAGCTTTTTTTTTTTTTTTACTAACGCTGTCAACGAGAGAGGCTGAGAACTGATGATACCTATGTGTCTTTCTGTCATTTCAGTCATACAAGATTATCAGTGACTTGCTGGCCACCAATACTTCCATGGCTCCAAGAGGAAGAGAGGAGAAGAAGAAACAAACAGAATAGAAAAGAAGAGGACAGTGTCTTATCTCTAGTAATAATACAGGGATGTGACTGGAGAGGTGAGGAGGATTCTGGGAGTGTCACATGACATCTGTCTTATCTCTAGTAATAATACAGGGATGTGACTGGAGAGGTGAGGAGGATTCTGGGAGTGTCACATGACATCTGTCTTATCTCTAGTAATAATACAGGGATGTGACTGGAGAGGTGAGGAGGATTCTGGGAGTGTCACATGACATCTGTCTTATCTCTAGTAATAATACAGGGATGTGACTGGAGAGGTGAGGAGGATTCTGGGAGTGTCACATGACATCTGTCTTATCTCTAGTAATAATACAGGGATGTGACTGGAGAGGTGAGGAGGATTCTGGGAGTGTCACATGACATCTGTCTTATCTCTAGTAATAATACAGGGATGTGACTGGAGAGGTGAGGAGGATTCTGGGAGTGTCACATGACATCTGTCTTATCTCTAGTAATAATACAGGGATGTGACTGGAGAGGTGAGGAGGATTCTGGGAGTGTCACATGACATCTGTCTTATCTCTAGTAATAATACAGGGATGTGACTGGAGAGGTGAGGAGGATTCTGGGAGTGTCACATGACATCTGTCTTATCTCTAGTAATAATACAGGGATGTGACTGGAGAGGTGAGGAGGATTCTGGGAGTGTCACATGACATCTGTCTTATCTCTAGTAATAATACAGGGATGTGACTGGAGAGGTGAGGAGGATTCTGGGAGTGTCACATGACATCTGTCTTATCTCTAGTAATAATACAGGGATGTGACTGGAGAGGTGAGGAGGATTCTGGGAGTGTCACATGACATCTGTCTTATCTCTAGTAATAATACAGGGATGTGACTGGAGAGGTGAGGAGGATTCTGGGAGTGTCACATGACATCTGTCTTATCTCTAGTAATAATACAGGGATGTGACTGGAGAGGTGAGGAGGATTCTGGGAGTGTCACATGACATCTGTCTTATCTCTAGTAATAATACAGGGATGTGACTGGAGAGGTGAGGAGGATTCTGGGAGTGTCACATGACATCTGTCTTATCTCTAGTAATAATACAGGGATGTGACTGGAGAGGTGAGGAGGATTCTGGGAGTGTCACATGACATCTGTCTTATCTCTAGTAATAATACAGGGATGTGACTGGAGAGGTGAGGAGGATTCTGGGAGTGTCACATGACATCTGTCTTATCTCTAGTAATAATACAGGGATGTGACTGGAGAGGTGAGGAGGATTCTGGGAGTGTCACATGACATCTGTCTTATCTCTAGTAATAATACAGGGATGTGACTGGAGAGGTGAGGAGGATTCTGGGAGTGTCACATGACATCTGTCTTATCTCTAGTAATAATACAGGGATGTGACTGGAGAGGTGAGGAGGATTCTGGGAGTGTCACATGACATCTGTCTTATCTCTAGTAATAATACAGGGATGTGACTGGAGAGGTGAGGAGGATTCTGGGAGTGTCACATGACATCTGTCTTATCTCTAGTAATAATACAGGGATGTGACTGGAGAGGTGAGGAGGATTCTGGGAGTGTCACATGACATCTGTCTTATCTCTAGTAATAATACAGGGATGTGACTGGAGAGGTGAGGAGGATTCTGGGAGTGTCACATGACATCTGTCTTATCTCTAGTAATAATACAGGGATGTGACTGGAGAGGTGAGGAGGATTCTGGGAGTGTCACATGACATCTGTCTTATCTCTAGTAATAATACAGGGATGTGACTGGAGAGGTGAGGAGGATTCTGGGAGTGTCACATGACATCTGTCTTATCTCTAGTAATAATACAGGGATGTGACTGGAGAGGTGAGGAGGATTCTGGGAGTGTCACATGACATCTGTCTTATCTCTAGTAATAATACAGGGATGTGACTGGAGAGGTGAGGAGGATTCTGGGAGTGTCACATGACATCTGTCTTATCTCTAGTAATAATACAGGGATGTGACTGGAGAGGTGAGGAGGATTCTGGGAGTGTCACATGACATCTGTCTTATCTCTAGTAATAATACAGGGATGTGACTGGAGAGGTGAGGAGGATTCTGGGAGTGTCACATGACATCTGTCTTATCTCTAGTAATAATACAGGGATGTGACTGGAGAGGTGAGGAGGATTCTGGGAGTGTCACATGACATCTGTCTTATCTCTAGTAATAATACAGGGATGTGACTGGAGAGGTGAGGAGGATTCTGGGAGTGTCACATGGCATCACTCTTATCTCTAGTAATAATACAGTGATGTGACTGAAGAGGTGAGGAGGATTCTGGGAGTGTCACATGACATAACTCTTGTCTCTAGTAATAATACAGGGATGTGACTGAAGAGGTGAGGAGGATTCTGGGAGTGTCACATGACATAACTCTTGTCTCTAGTAATAATTATTGCACATCTTTTGACTGCTCGGGTTCTTCAGCCAGCCAATATTTCTTTTGGTTTAGTTCATTGAAAGCTTTGAAAACAGTCTGAGAAGTGAAAGGCCTCTAGAAGAGTCTAGTGTGTGTGTGCTTCTCTGATAAGTGCTTTTGCATTTTCTATTACTTTTCAGAGGTAATAGTAATAATAAGCAATAAAAATTGGGCTTTATTTAAACATGTAAAATAAATCTTATGAAAGCCTAAGAACTTTGGATTATTAATGTTAGAAAGCATTAAAACATGCTTGATCAAGGTTTCTAATTCATAGCGATGTTTCACAGTATTAATATAATCAGCAAGATTATTATTTATTTTCATTAAAATATTATTGCAAAAAAAAAAAAGCTGGTGATAATTGCAGATAGGTCTTTACAGACATTTTGAGGCCTTATAAAACATAAAATGTTCATATATAAACTGCAGGAAGATATATGTACTTATCATTAATGGCACTACATTAGAAACTACTGAGGCGGAAAGGGATCTAGGAGTCATTATTTCCAGTGACTTAAAGGTAGCCAATCAATGTAACAAAGCAATGAGAAAGGCAAGTCAGATGCTTGGTTGCATAGGGAGAGGAATTAGTAGCAGAGAGATAGAAGTAGTGATGCCCCTTTATAAATCATTGGTATGCCCTCACCTAGAATACTGTGTTCAGTTCTGGAGGCCATATCTCCAGAAAGACATAAATACATTAGAGACTGTGCAAAGAAGAGCAACTAAAATGGTCCATGGCCTTTGTAACAAATCATACCAAGAAAGGCTAGAGGAACTAAACATATATAGCTTGGAGCAGAGAAGGGAGAGGGGGACATGATAGCAGCTTTCAAATACATCAAGGGTTGTAACCAGC
>WWET01002064.1:239421-269815 GCA_011038615.1 Limnodynastes dumerilii
GGGACATTATACAGTGACATCAGGGGATGTGTGTGACTGGAGAGGTGACTGCTGGGAATGGGACATTATACAGTGACACCAGGGGATGTGTGTATTGGGTATCGTTTCCCTTGAGTAGAGATAGGGCTGCAGAAATTCCAGAGTATAGATAAAAGTTGAGGCTTCCGTGTGCATTGGCTGTGTTGTGGGTCACATTAGAATTTGGGCTGTTGTTATTGTGGTGTTTAGAGTACAACCTTTTCAAAATTATATTTTCTATATAAAGGTAAAATATCCAGTTATTGCTTAATTTGATAAATAAATGTAAACAAATGTAGAAATGACTGGAATGAAATGTTTGTTTCTCAGGACTGGGAGTCTTTAGAAGCATACAAGGATGTGGCCCCTCACCGGCCCCTCTCCACGTTCAGTAAGTTGCTGGATCCTGTAAGTGTGCAGCACTGGACATAACACATCAGTCTTTATCTTAAGCTCAGTCTTAGGACAATAGGAGTAATAGGAGTGCAGGACAAGCATGTTCTTACATCAGTAACCAAGAAAATCTGTGTAGCGCAATGACCACTGGAAGCTGCTGGCAACATAACAAAAAGGGTTGATCCAGATTCAGAACGTATTGAGGTATAAGCGTAGAGATTGTGAGCGCTGAGCGTGTGCAGTACAGGAGCCACGTTAATGATTCGGAGTGATCCAGTATATAATTCCCTGTGCTCTGGGCTTGATCTCCTTTTTAGTTTATTGAGCATGTTACTTATTATTTTTTGTTATCTTTTTCTTTTTGTTAATAATTATGGGCTGGATCCAGACTTACCCCATACACTCCCTTACACCCAATATATGCCATACACCCCATACCCCCCTTACACCCCATATATGCCATACACCCCATATACTCCCTTACACCCCATATATGCCATACACCCCATACACTCTCTTACACCCCATATATGCCATACACCCCATACCCCCCTTACACTTCCTTACACCCCATGTATTCCATACACCCCCATACACTCCCTTACATCCCATATATGCCATACACCCCATACACCTCCTTACACTCCCATACACTCCCTTACACCCCATATATGCCATACACCCCACACCCGCCCTTACACTCCCTTACACCCCATATATGCCATACACCCTATACCCGCCCTTACACTCCCTTACACCCCCATACACTCCCTTACACCCCATATATGCCATACACCCCCATACACTCCTTACACCCCCCTACACTTCCTTCCTCCCCCCCACCCCATATATGCCATACACTCCCTTACACCCCATATATGCCATACACCCCATATATGCCATACACTCCCTTACACCCCATATATGCCATACACCCCATATATGCCATACACTCCCTTACACCCCATATATGCCATACACCCCATATATGCCATACACTCCCTTACACCCCATATATGCCATACACCCCATATATGCCATACACTCCCTTACACCCCATATATGCCATACACCCCATATATGCCATACACTCCCTTACACCCCATATATGCCATACACCCCATATATGCCATACACTCCCTTACACCCCATATATGCCATACACCCCATATATGCCATACACTCCCTTACACCCCATATATGCCATACACCCCATATATGCCATACACTCCCTTACACCCCATATATGCCATACACCCCATATATGCCATACACTCCCTTACACCCCATATACTCCCATACACCCCATATATGCCATACACTCCCTTACACCCCATATACTCCCATACACCCCATATATGCCATACACTCCCTTACACCCCATATATGCCATACACCCCATATATGCCATACACTCCCTTACACCCCATATACTCCATACACCCCATATATGCCATACACTCCCATACACCCCATATATGCCATACACTCCCTTACACCCCATATATGCCATACACCCCATATACTCCATACACTCCCGAAGGTCCTAAAGCCGCCAACCCTCAATTTACTTTTCGCGGTAGCTGCTGTATCCGTGCTGTGCTTTACTGTCCCCAGGATTATTGTAATGCTGAACAAACTACATGTCGGCGTTATAATATTCTGTTATATTCCATTATTAACTGCCGGCATTCCGCTCACCGGAACGGCAAACCACACCCAACGCAAATACTATTCCTGTGTTCTTTACTCCCTCCATCTGACGAGCATATCATTAATAACGATTTCATGGCAGATCGTTAATAACCATCTCATGTCTGTTATGAGAGCTGAACAGCAAATGTAAACATGTCACGTTTATTGTCCCAGATGGATAAATCAGAGTGAAACTAAACCATACAACACATTCGTTCGTTCCAACTGATGGGGCAATATAGGACGCAGTTATGCCATATATCATTATGCTTTTACTTTTACCTTTTAGAATCGTTAAACAGCCATCTGCCCCTCACCTATACTTTTTAGTTAAAAGGAAAATGTTGTGCCCTAACCCTAACCATGATCCTTGTCCTTCTACCAGATGCAGCGGAACATGAGGTGACACACGAGAAGGAATCTGTCCCGCGTGAAGATGGGTCTGACACTGGCGTATGTGTTACTCCAGCGCATACACAATATGCATCTAGAAGTGTCAGGAAGCAATTGATCTCCTGTAAAGATGATACAGAAAATATGCATGTGCCGCAAAAATCTCCCTCTGACGGCAAATCTATATCAAGTGAAGATGATACTGGCAGTGACTGTGACCGTCCCTTACACATAGATAGTATACATGATACATCTTCATCTACTAAGGAGCAAGCAAAATCATGTGACTTCCCAAACTCTGACGTTCAGGCGGAGACTGACTATTCTAATGCTGACCTGTATGGCGAGGAGGATAATGACCTACAAATTGGAAACTGTTCTGCAAATGGTGACATGTTAAACAATAATTTGTCTGCATCTCATTTACCACCACGAACCACAGAGATGTATGTCTGCTTAGAATGCCAGGAATGTTTTACCAGTAATACAGAACTTATGGCACATCAGATGGTTCATAAATGTCTCAACTCATTTATATGTTCTGACTGTGGAAAATACTTTGCCTCTAACGCGTTGCTTTCTAGACATCAGCGAATACATACAGGGGAGAAGCCATATCCCTGCTCTGCCTGCGGGAAGTCTTTTAACCAGAAGTCACTCCTGGTTACACATTATAGAACTCATACAGGTGAGAAACCTTATTCTTGCACGCAGTGTGGGAAGTGTTTTATTAGTAGCTCAAAACTCAATTTACATCATAGAATCCACACAGGGGAGAAACCATTTTCATGCACGGATTGTGGGAAGTGCTTTAGTTGTAGTACCAACCTTATTTTACATCAAAGGATTCACACAGGGGAGAAACCGTTTTCCTGTACAGACTGTGGAAAGCGTTTTAGCCGTAGCTCACATCTAATTCTACACCAGAGGATTCACACAGGCCTGAAACCGTACTCGTGCCCTGAATGTGGGAAGTGTTTCAACCGCAACACACATCTGGTCTTGCATGAAAGAATCCACACAGGAGAGAAGCCATATTCCTGCTCGTGCTGTGGGAAATCTTTTAGCCAGAAGTCGTCTCTGATGACACACTGCAGGATACACACAGGAGAAAAGCCCTATTCTTGTGCTCAGTGTGGAAAAGGTTTTACTAAAAAGACTGTTCTTAATAACCATCTAAAAGGCCACCATTGAAATGTGACAGGGTTGATCCAGAGGTGTATGCAAATCGGCACCCAGTGTGCGTGCTGAACATATCACGTGCCCTGACATTAGAATGTGACTGTAAGCCATTGAGTCTCAACGCTCTGCACTTAAACATGACCTGTGGTTGGTGCAAATATTTTGACATGAACAGTGTTTATTTCCCTGTGTGTTCACCTCTGGATCGGGCTGTGTATTGGATCTGAATAGGGTGCGATTGTGTGAGCGTCATTATTGAGCATGCGCAGAGCCAAATCACGGTTTGATGCACTAGGTGAGCTGGCGCACACTCACCTGTGGATCAGACCCAGCATGTTCTGTGCGTCACGTTATGTCAAATGATTGAGGCTTGAATGTAGCGTGTTTTGCAGTTTTCATTAATATAGATAATTACTTTTGGTAAACCCTGTAGAAGATATTTTAATAAACATCTTTTTTTAGTTTTTCTACTCGCAGAGCTGGAGACAATAAGTTTGTCAGTTTATCTCCTTACTAGTATTTCTTATAAAACAAGACAAATCCGGTACAATAAAAACAAGAAAGGCGATAGCGGCGCGTCCAGTTGTTATCAATGTTGTACGTTAATATGGTGGATGTGGTTTGCCTGTATGATGGGCTTTTTTTTTTTTTAAAGACCATCGAATGATTGTTGAATGGCAGTTTTGATTGCAGCGGTAGTGCGGCTCCCAGGGCCGCAAAGATTTCTAATGTGAAAGGTAAGCCTTCCCCTAACCCTACACTTACCCCTTCCCTAACCTCCCGTTTCCTGCAGCCTAGCCCCAACCTTCCCCTTCAGGCCTAACCCTCCGTGCCCTGCAGCCTAACCCCAACCTTCTCCTTCAGCCCTAATCCTTCGTGCCCTGCAGCCTAACCCCAACCTTCTCCTTCAGCCCTAACCCTCCGTGCCCTGCAGCCTAACCCCAACCTTCCCCTTCAGCTCTAACCCTCCATTCCCTGCAGCCTAACCCCAACCTTCCCCTTGAGCCCTAACCCTCTATGCCCCGCAGCCTAACCCTAACTTTCCCTTTCAGCCCTTACCCTCCATGCCCCGCAGCCTAACACTAACTTTCCCCTTCAGCCCTAAGCCTCCATGCCCCGCAGCCTAACCCCAACCTTACCCTTCAGCCCTAACCCTCCATGCCCCGCAGCCTAACCCCAACCTTCCCCTTCATCCCTAACCCTTCATGCCCCGCAGCCGAACCCCAACCTTCCCCTTGAGCCCTAACCCTCCACGCCCCGCAGCCTAATCCTCAACTTCCACTTTTTAAGCCCTAACCCTCCATGTCCCACAGTCTGATCCTAACTTTATGCATAATGTTTAATCCTAACCTTAGCCCTGCTGCAGCCTAAGCCCCCACCTTGACTGCAGCCACCACAGCTGTTTCTCTATTGGGAACAGGTAGAAATAGGGGCCGAGTCCAATAGCAATTTTCTGATTGGCGACTATTTCCAACATGATACAGCCGCCATTCAGACCAGCAACTGTGTTGTTTTACCTGCAATACGCTAGTAAGAATATGGTGCATATCCTGCACTTTATACATCACCACCAGCAACGACTGAACGTAACGGACTAGCGCCCCACGGCAAGGAGACCTGGCAGAAGTCTGGATGGACGGAACTGGGCAGAACCATGCGGTATTGAGGGCGGGGTTGAGTGGGCCTGTGAGCATGAAAGAAGCTTAGCTCTCCATGTATGTATGTATAGCTCCATGTATGTATGTATGTATGTATGTATGTATGTATAGCTCCATGTATGTATGTATGAGTGTATGTATAGCTCCATGTATGTATGTATGAGTGTATGTATAGCTTCATGTATGTATGAGTGTATAGCTCCATGTATGTATGAGTGTATAGCTCCACGTATGTATGAGTGTATAGCTCCACGTATGAGTGTATGTATAGCTCCATGTATGTATGAGTGTATGTATAGCTCCATGTATGTATGAATGTATGTATAGCTCCATGTATGTATGTATGAGTGTATGTATAGCTCCATGTATGTATGTATGTATGTATAGTTCTATGTAGGAGTGCTGAGCGCTGTTTATAAATACATTGTGAGCCGGTCATACATGGAGCGCCGAGTGCTGCTTTAAGCTGTCGGCCTCTGACAAGGGGCCCTGGGCCCCCCTCTCCAGCATCCTCACCCCCTTAGAGAACAAGACCCATGATAGGATGGGACTATACGCCCATGGACAGGGACAATGATATGACTAGAAAATGCCCAATGACATTTGGTGTCACAAAGACAGGCCACGGGGACACGGACAAATTAGAAACACAATCAGGATGTAGCGGGGACGTGGGTGTGTCACATCGCTAAAATGACACTAACACGACAACAATACAATGACAGAACCAGACGACACACTCATAGGACCGGGAACTGGATATTAGCCTTATGGTGGCGCTGTGGTCTCTCTGTTCCTTGGTGTATGCACGTGTCTGTGCTAGCACATGGGAGACCCCTCTCTTCGCTCGCATTGGTGTTCCGTCTCAGGGAACCTGCCTTACCTAACATTACGTAAAACCGGCATGGTCCAGATCACCTGGCCCCAGTTTAGCGCTCTTATATTGTACTTTTACATAATAATAATGATACAACCCAGCCACCCGTCAGAACATAATTGCTGGATCACATGAATAACGTTGCGATAGCAGTGCTTACCAAGGGGAACAAGCAGCCTGCAGCTCATGATAAAAATAGGGATTCTTGTACCTAAGTGGAGTCGGGGCTATAAATACTCCCTCCCCCCACTCGCTCAGGGACCAATGCAAGCACCAGCCATTGGGCAAATATCAACACCACCCACCAGCTCCTTCCAATCAGAGGTCGTCTGACATTTGTAATCTGCATGTGTCTTGTGTGCCCAGTTTACACAACACAAGTAGATATTGTATTAAAGAACATTTATTTCCACATAGCTTATATCAGGAACAATTATTGCCTAGAGTTTATGTTGATGAATGCGGTACAGAGGAGTGCACATTGCAGACAGCCATCAAACTATCCTTATTCTATGAATATATAACAAAACTTGTGTGACTACTGAAATACAATGTAATCAAATCTAGCTACAGAGTAACCATTTATCGGATTCTTAGATCTTTTGCTTCCGCTCATTTTCTATTATAAAATATATAAAATTCAATATATATATATATAAAAGATTAAGCTAATAGATGTTTTAATTGCTATAGCATATGAAGAAATATGCCTTTAGTGTAGCAATTTTAAATAGCTATTTCTGACCTTGCAAATGTAAGCTTTAAATTATCATTATTGTTCACATATTAATGATCTACACAATGAATTATGCAACATAGTAAAGTAAGAGAGATAAGGGAAATGAATGGTGTCAGAGATGAGAAGCTTCACAATAATCCGTTGTTTTAATCTGCTTCCTTCGGTTAAATACCTACAACTAATACAAATATTCAACTCAACTCAAAACACCTACAACTAATACAAATATTCAACTCAACTAAAACACCTACAAGTTTTACCAATATGCATCTCAACTCCTCCTGAAACATTAATAACTAGGGATTTTTAAGGATCGCTGTAATGGCCAGCTGTTATGGAAGTGGCTTTATTTTATTCTTATTTGCTTACAGAATGAGGTTAGGAATCTACTGTAGGCCTATAGCGTTAGACATTTACTATATCACATGAAGAAAGTGGCCCACGACAGGTGACATGCCCCAGGGTGGCCATTACTAAACATAACCAGTCCATATAGAGTCGTCCTTATCTAAGGTTGTCGTGGCTTCAATCTTAGTGAAACATGATTCCTCTGGTGGCTTCTCCGTAACAGGAACACTAGAAGCAGCAACCATATCTCTCAGAAGTGAAGGGCAAAGGGTAGTCAACCCATAGGGCTCATCTCTGCAATAGCTTGCAGGAGGGGGGGCACACCAAGTTATGAGCCTTGTGCTTGTGATGGGCACAGAGATGCCAGCTATGCCACTACTCATGCCCTGTAAGTAGGCTGAATAATAGTGCAGGTTGCTGTAATATGGGTAGGGCAAGAGCTGATAGAAGGGATAAGGTGTTACCATGGGTTTACAGATGGGGTTGGGAGGAACATACTGGATAAAGTTGGAGGAGCTGGTGCTGGCCTCTGGTGGAGAGGACATCCCTGGCCTGGCTCCGCTGTTTTGCAGCTGTAGGCTGGAGTGGTGGGGAGGAACATGCTGGATAAAGGAGGCAGAGCTGGTGCTGGCCTCTGGTGTAGAGGACATTCCTGTCCTGGCTCCGCTGTTTTGCAGCGGTAGGCTGGAGTGGTGGGGAGGAACATGCTGGATAAAGTTGGAGGAGCTGGTTTTGGCCGCTGGTTGAGAGGACATCCCTGGCCTGGCTCCGCTGGTTTGCAGCTGTAGGCTGGAGTGGTTGCTGTAGTCGTCCACCTTCACCCCGGACAACACTGTAGGACTGCTCAGGGAAGTTTGCAGACTCGTCCTCCGCTCCTCGTCTTGGCCTTGCATTCTTCTCCACGCCGTCTGAATCCGCAGTCTCTCTAGCAGCAGGCTACATTTCCGACACTGGCAACGCATCCACAGGCAATGCCGCTTGTGGCCCTGCACAGGCGTGGAATAGCCATGGTTCTTGCAGCGAGCACACGCGTAAGAGCGCCTGCGTGCTTCCCCATCTACCTGGTGTGAGCAGACGCGGTGTCTGGAGAACATGACTGCGCGTCCGAGCACCGGCTCCTCCTTCTAGTCTGAGCGGAACCGATCCGTGCACCAAAGTGTTATTAGAGCCACCAATCAGCAGCGTCATGGGCAAAGAGTAGCGCCCTCTGCTGCTGGAGAGGTCTTTGCTATGGCACATCATGAACTTCCAGAGTAATGTAAATGATATATTATCATCCAGTAGAATATGTTATTATCCACTAACATACATTCAATGTATCAGCCAATATCATAAATTTCCATCTCCAGAAACTGGAGATAAGAAATGTTTCAGAAACAGGGTAACTGTGACCTGGAAAATAGCAAATCGAACATAATTCCTATTGTGGGGATAATTTAGGGGGAATAAAGAGCTTTATCAAGGGACATATAGGGGCTGATTCAGAGTTTGGGTGTAAGGGTAAAACACAGGCAAGCGTACAGCTCAGCTATACCATTAATCTTAAATCTTTTACATTCAGGGAAAATACATTACTTTTGCACACTGTAATCACACACTGCATAGCTCAACTCTGTTTCAGAGATAGAACATAAAGCTAAGAAGTTTTACCGTTTAAATATAATTCTGCTTTCACAATGTAAATTTGCCCCCCTTGCAGTTCAATATGGGATTGCTCAGGTCTACACTTTACCTAAAAAAAGGTGTAAGTGCAGCTCTGAATCTGCCCCGTGGACTATGAAGTAGACTTTTTTATTCATTGATAAATATGAGAATAATCATTTAAATACATACGTTTTTATCACATGATGATCATTTTATACAACTTGCTTTTATGAGAACTTCTTACATCTGAGATGGGGGGGTGTGTCCCCTATTTCAATATTATTGCTAGTACTACTACTGAAGTAATCCTTCTTCCATGGAACTATGCATTATTTTTTATTAATCAGTATTATTATTACTACTGACCTAAGTATTGCCTTGCAAGAGGTGTATGTACAAGGGGTGTGGGTCCCCGCAAAGAACGGCCCTATTTTGATAGGGCCGTTTCTTCTCAGCCATTTTCGAACTGGCTGGGATATTGATTGCTTATGCCTCGAAGAGACCTAGCAATCTATCCCCGGAGCACTGAACACGGTGCTCCAAAAGGTGAGTGGCTAAACTAACCCCAACCCTTCCCCTAATTCTACCCCTAAACCTCCCCTTCCATTGCCCTAACCCTCACTTCCCCACAGCCTGACCCTAACCCACCATCTCCTGGAGCCTGACCCTAACCAACCATCTCCTGGAGCCTGACCCTAACCCACCATCTCCAGGAGCCTGAACCTAACCCTCCCTTCCCCGCAGCCTGACCCTCCCTTCCCTGCACCCTGACCCTAACCCACCATCTCCTGGAGCCTGACCCTCACCCTCCCTTCCCCGCAGCCTGACCCTCCCTTCTCCACAGCCTGACTCTAATACTCCCTTCTATATAGCCTAACCCTAAGACCCCCACCTCCCTGCAACCTGACCCTAACCCTCCCTTCTCTATAACCTGACCCTAACCCTATGGTCCTAACCGTAACCCTCCCTTCCTAAGTGCCTAACCTAACTACACAAAACAGGATCGAATGACCACCCCATAGCAGACCTTCACACGATGTGCTCCAAAAAAAGGATCAAATGACCACCCAATAGGAGACGTTCACAGGATGTGCTCCAAAACAGGATCAAATGACCACCCAACAGCAGACCTTCGCTATGTGGTCCAATGTCTGCACTGAGTCACTCACAGCTCGTTGATCTTAGGACCTGATGCAGAGTTTTAGCGGATGCGCAATGTGGATCCTCTAAAACGTACTGTTCAGAGCTGCGTGTTTCTTTAGAAACAAGCACCTCTGAATGGCCTGTAGCTAAAACAGCCTTGAAAAAAAAAAAACTATCGGAACCCTAATAGCTCCAACTGCAGGCAAGCTTTCCCCTCTCTTTCCTTATTACAAAATTAACCCCTTCCTCTCTGTCCTCCCTCCTGCCGCTATGGCTAAAATAAATGATAGCGGTCTGACAGGGCATGCTGATGCTTGTAGTGCTACAAGCACCAGCATGCCCATGGATGCCAGAGCATGCTGGTACCTGGAGAACCACAAGCACCAGCATGCCCTGCTATTCAGGTCCGCAGCGGCATGTTACTGTCCCCATACTTGTGAATAATTTCACTGAAAAGTGAAAAAAAATATGTCCAGTAAATATTAATAATATAAATTATTATTAATAAAACCCCCTGACCTGCTCTGTTGGGGTCCAGTCTTCAAAGCTTTTAACCCTGTTGGTACGTCACAAACTCTGTCCTGCAAGCAGGACATCCCGGCGCTAATGACAGAACCACCGTCATCGGGGCATATTTATACCCTCTGCCCAGTGTCTTAAGTAGTCAAAAGAAGTGCTTGGATAAGGTGCTGCTGTGGCCCTGTTCCAATTGCACTTTATGGCTTAGTGAAAGTAGTTAGGATGAAAGCAGGGAAGAGGTATAGTGCTGCCTGTGAGTGTGTGGAATTGATGTGTAGGGTGGTATACAGGGGGTGGGTGTACAGGGGGTGGGTGTGTGTGTGGAGGGGAGAGATGTGGTGGGCTCTGGATTGTAAGAAGGGGATTCTAGCCAGCTGGCAAGTGGGCAGTGTGGACTGCCGATGGTGTAGTATGTAGATGACACTACTATCTCGTAGTATTTACAGGTGCAGATAGAATCAAATGAAAGTAATGAAGAAGCGTGATCACATACAGGAACGGACGAGGTCACTGTGCCATCACCTTGTGTGGAACTCCCTGCAGCTGTGACATCATGAGAAGCCAAGCCCCGGGCATCCAAGGTAACGCGGTAACACATCGCACGCCAGCATCCAAGGTAACACATCGCACGGCTGTATCCAAGGTAACACATCGCACGGCTGTATCCAAGGTAACACATCGCACGGCAGTATCCAAGGTAACACATCGCACGGCTGTATCCAAGGTAACACATCGACGTATCGCATGGCAGTATCCAAGGTAACACATCGCACAGCAGTATCCAAGGTAACACGGTAACGTATCGCATGGCAGTATCCAAGGTAACACGTAACGCATCGCATGGCAGTATCCAAGGTAACACGTAACGCATCGCATGGCAGTATCCAAGGTAACACGGTAACGTATCGCATGGCAGTATCCAAGGTAACACATCGCACAGCAGTATCCAAGGTAACATCGCACGGCAGTATCCAAGGTAACACATCGCACAGCAGTATCCAGGGTAACACGGTAACACATCGCACGGCAGTATCCAAGGTAACACATCGCACGGCAGTATCCAAGGTAACACATCGCACGGCAGTATCCAGGGTAACACGGTAACA
This sequence comes from Limnodynastes dumerilii, assembly GCA_011038615.1. Taxonomy (NCBI): domain Eukaryota; kingdom Metazoa; phylum Chordata; class Amphibia; order Anura; family Limnodynastidae; genus Limnodynastes; species Limnodynastes dumerilii. Next base: position 251,140 of record WWET01002064.1, read on the forward strand.
CATCGCACGGCAGTATCCAAGGTAACACGGTAACGCATCGTACGACAGTATGCAGGGTAACACATCGCATGGCAGTATCCAAGGTAACAAGGTAAAATCGCACGGCAGCATCCAGGGTAACAAGGTAACACATCGCACGGCAGTGTCCAAGGTAACATCGCACGGCAGCATCCAGGGTAACAAGGTAACACATCGCAAGGAAACACGGTAACACATCGCATGGCAGAATCCAGGGTAACACGGTAACACATCGCATGGCAGAATCCAGGGTAACACGGTAACACATCGCACGGCAGCATCCAGGGTAACAAGGTAACACATCGCAAGGAAACACGGTAACGCATCGCACGGCAGCATCCAGGGTAAAATTGATTTTACATAGATGTATTCTGGATATATTTCTATGTACAAATAGAATGTGTATAAACTATTCTTTGGAACAACTGTGAAGGACAGAAAACATTTATCCGTCTCAATATTTGCTGAATGGAACGTGAAGTTTTTCTGCTTTTCAGGGACACATAGATCAAACTACTGGGAAAGGGTGGCACATTTGCCACCATGCCTTGCCAATCATTACTGGCATCAGGTCATGACGGTGCCTTTAGTTTAATACAAACAAAATGTTTTAAGACAATGTTTTGGGCACTTTATGAGCCTGCGCCCACCGTCCACGCCGCGGGCAGTGCCATAATGCTATCACCTACTAATACCTGGGGGTGCGGGAGCTTGTTTTTAGACCTGGTGCTGACTAGTTTAGAGGTCACAATAACACTCCTCTCTGAGGTTCCACCTGCTCGGACTGGCAATGCCTACTGCCGGCTATCTTACTATGAGGGCGTGTTATAGCGCCATCTGATGATCTTTTTGTGAATTTCCTCACCCTAGCTCAACCGTTAGTCACACAAAGTTCTTTTGGTTACGTAATTCTAAAAATGGGCCGGATCCTAAACTAACTACGACAGGAGACTTATGCAAATCAGGGAACATCTGCAAATGCGTGACACAGGGAACATCTGCACATGCGCGACACAGGGAACATCTGCACATGCGCGACACAGGGAACATCTGCACATGTGCGACACAGGGAACATCTGCACATGCGCGACACAGGGAACATCTGCACATGCGCGACACAAAGTTATGCACGTCAGTACTTATGGGAAAGGGGCAGACTCTTCACTTACGATGCCTCTATCCCCCCCTTATAAGTGGAGATAGCCATGTAAACGAGGGAACATCTAAGCGTCCGGATGTCCTACCGAGATCAGGGAGAGCAGAAAGCTGCGGAACTACAGACCCTCGCACACACATCTTAAGGTAGAGAATGTCTGTAATGTATTAATTTCATTTTACTGAGGATGAGTTTCTCCTTCCACTGATATTAAATTCCCCTCCCACTACCATTCCAGAGCGCAGCGTCTTGCCCCGCTATCAGAAACACTTCCATTACGAACGTCTGGATCCAGCCTATACAACACCCAAAATGCGTGCATCAGAAAACGCCCATTTTGCATAATTCTGGATCCAGTCCAATGTTCTGAAAAGCATTTGCAGAATAATTTTCAGACAGTTTATAAAAAGAAGGACACAATAGTAAGAGAAGAAATTCTATTTTACAATTTAAATGTCAAATCATCTCATGGTGCAGTAATATCCTCCATCACTGTACAATAGTCACATGCATTTGTTATATAGCAATATAATTCGAAGTAACTATGATTAAGGAGAAACATGCATATACGCCCATTTCACTTGGTTGTTCAGCAGTTTTAGTCTGATGTCCCTTAATGACTCAATGAATTTTCTAACGAGTGAACTCGTTGGTGTAGAAGAAGGTGCGTGCTACGTGTAAAACACTTCCCACATTCAGAGCAGGAATATGGTCTTTCACCTGTGTGAGTCCTCTGATGAGTAATGAGCACGGATTTCTGGATAAAAGATTTCCCACATTCAGAACATGCAAATGGTTTCTCCCCTGAATGAATTCTTTGATGCACATTCAGCTGTGTGCTACATGAAAAGCACCTCCCGCATTCAAAGCAAGCGTATGGCTTTTCCCCTGAGTGAGTCCTGACATGTTTAACCAGTGATGTCTTTTGGGCAAAGCTTTTCCCACATTCAGGACATGAAAAAGGTTTTTCTCCTGTGTGAACTCGTTGGTGTTTAATTAGCAGTGATTTCTGGTTAAAACATTTCTCACACTCAGAACATGCAAAAGGCTTTTCACCCGTGTGAATTCTTTGATGTCTAACAAAAGGAGACTTGCTGGTGAAATGTTTCCCACATACAGTACAGGAGAATGGCTTCTCTCCAGTGTGTGTTCTCTGATGTATAATAAGCAATGACTTTTGCCCAAAGCCTTTGCCACAGTCTGAACACACAAAAGGTTTCTCTCCTGTGTGGATTCTGTGATGAAGAATAAGGTTCGTATTACTGCTAAAGTTTTTCCCACATGTAGAACAAGAATATGGCTTCTCCCCTGAATGAGACCTTAAATGTTTAATGAGTGAGGACTGCTGGGCAAAGCATTTACCACAATCTGTGCAAGAAAATGGTTTCTCCCCTGTATGAATCCTTTGATGTGTTAAAAGCAGTGACTTCAGAGGGAAAGACTTCTCACATTCAGGACAAGTATATGGCTTTGGTCTTGTGTGAATCCACTGATGTTTAACCAGCTGTGTCTTCTTTGCAAAACACTTCCCACACTGTGAGCAAGCCAGTGAGTGTGCTCCTGTACAGATAAGCTGATGTTTTTGTAAATCAAAGCTCTCGGTGAAGCTTGTTTTGCACTCCGGACAGTTGTACGTCTTCTCTGTGCTCGGCTGTGCCTGGCTTATGACTGAAGATTTTACAATTCCTTTTAATACACTTCTATCCTCAATAGAAGAGACTTTAGAATCAGTCTGTGTGTTTGGGTCAGTGTTTATTAAATGTCTTTCTTCTAGGAGAGATTCTTCTTTAATATGAACAGACATGAAAGCTGTCTCTGCGTCTTTGTCACCCACAAGGGATTCCTCCGGATTGTTCTGCACATTTCCCTTCAGTAAATTAATGTCAGAGGCCGTCAGCTTTTCCTCTCCACATGAGACAGATTCTTCCTTGATAGCAGAATGCTGCTCATGATCTGCAGCTGTATAAAGGTCTCCCTCACAAGAATTGGGCTCCTCTTTTATTGTCACTAATGTATAATCTAGATCTGGGTTTTCAGGGAGTGTATCACAACCTGTGTGAGCGAGCTTCCCTTCCCCGGGGGAAACCCATTCCTCCTTCATGTCACAGAATGGCTTCTACAGCTTAGCACGCTCAGAAAACCCTGATAAAAATAAAGAATAATAATAATAATAATAAACACCCGCAGCATTAGGCTTATGGTAACATTTCAATAATTTCATATATATCTAACTGGGCAGACACACAACAGACAGTACAACTATATTCAAGACAATTACAGATACAGAATAACTAGATAAACTATGTGATTAAAGCAGAGTACACACTGAAGGGCTTAGTATTGTATATCTCTATGCACAGGTGACAGGAATATGAATGGGAATTGTATATCTCTATGCACAGGTGACAGGAATATGAATGGGAATTGTATATCTCTATGTATATCTCTATGTATATGTGACAGGAATATGAATGGGAATTGTATATCTCTATGCACAGGGGACAGGAATATGAATGGGAATTGTATATCTCTATGCACAGGTGACAGGAATATGAATGGGAATTGTATATCTCTATGCACAGGTGACAGGAATATGAATGGGAATTGTATATCTCTATGCACATGTGACAGAAATATGAATGGGAATTGTATATCTCTATGCACAGGTGACAGGAATATGAATGGGAATTGTATATCTCTATGCATAGGGGACAGGAATATGAATGGGAATTGTATATTTCTATGCACAGGGGACAGGAATATGAATGGGAATCGTTGCAGTGAAGATCGGGGGTCTGTAATACTGAGGTTTTCTCCAGACTTTGGGGCATCACATGATGCAATGCAGTGTCAATGGACTGTACAAACTGGGGAGATAACCATCACACAGCCCTCCAGTGCGCACACAGTGTGATGATGGCCAGTCTCAAGGTAACTTGTACAGGAAAAGGAATGAGCAGTGGGGATGCCCCTATATAGGACATGGGAGAGGCCACTGCATAGATAATGTGCTCTGTTCTGCTGGTCATACTGTCAAAGCTAAGCACACGAGTCAGAGATAACTGATTAATGAGGGTGTACAGCGTTACATATTCTGCATGCTATTTTATGCTATGTACGTACGTAGCGTTTCGTAGATTGGTCTTTAAAAACCGCATGTATGCAATCTACGTAACAAAACGCTACGTAAATAGCGTAAAATTGTTAGTACGCATGCCTAGTAGCTAGAACCGGAAGATTAGGCGCGTATGTGAAAAATTACGGGGTCGTGAATCCGGCCCCCAGTCATTTAGTAGAGATTAATGAAGAAACCTCTGTCCTCACTCTTTCTATGAACACATCAGAGTGGAGACTTATTTTCTGCCTGCAGGGGGCAGCACTGTAACGTTATATAGGTGTTGTCCACTAGTATTTATAGTGACAGGCCAGAACCGGGGAAGGCATAACCACCTATCTCATAACCTCAAACATAGTAACAGAAAGCTGGATATAAATATTTCAACCTGGACGTCACAGGAATAGTGTAGTGGTTTCAGAACAAACACTGCTGGGTTAGTAAACCCAGGTACAGAAAGACAAAGAATCCATTAGACTACATGAACAGGAGATGCTGCACCATAGCAGAAACCCATCTATTCCTCTCCAACATGACAACTGCACTATACTAATGACCTCTGCCTAGACCTTACCCTGCTTACCCAGAGACATGAGGGGCTGCTGAATCCTTATCATCGTCTTCTTGCTGAAATCCTAGTATCTTTCTAAATAGTCCTGTACAAAGAAATCAATTATTGACAACCAGATACCTTATATTCACTTATACAGTCACACACATCCCCTGGTGTCACTGTATAATGTCCCATTCCAGAAATTTAAAGATAGATTTAATTGATATAATGTGTAATATAGGTGACAGGGATATAATGTGTAATATAGGTGACAGGGATATAATGTGTATAATGTGTAATATATGTGACAGGGATATAATGTGTATAATGTGTAATATATGTGACAGGGATATGTGTATAATGTGTAATATATGTGACAGGGATATAATGTGTATAATGTGTAATATATGTGACAGGGATATAATGTGTATAATGTGTAATATAGGTGACAGGGATATATTGTGTATAATGTGTAATATAGATATAATGTGTAATATAGGTGACAGGGATATAATGTGTAATATAGGTGACAGGGATATAATGTGTAATATAGGTGACAGGGATATAATGTGTAATATAGGTGACAGGGATATAATGTGTAATATAGGTGACAGGGATATAATGTGTAATATAGGTGACAGGGATATAATGTGTAATATAGGTGACAGGGATATAATGTGTAATATAGGTGACAGGGATATAATGTGTAATATAGGTGACAGGGATATAATGTGTAATATAGGTGACAGGGATATAATGTGTAATATAGGTGACAGGGATATAATGTGTAATATAGGTGACAGGGATATAATGTGTAATATAGGTGACAGGGATATAATGTGTAATATAGGTGACAGGGATATAATGTGTAATATAGGTGACAGGGATATAATGTGTAATATAGGTGACAGGGATATAATGTGTAATATAGGTGACAGGGATATAATGTGTAATATAGGTGACAGGGATATAATGTGTAATATAGGTGACAGGGATATAATGTGTAATATAGGTGACAGGGATATAATGTGTAATATAGGTGACAGGGATATAATGTGTAATATAGGTGACAGGGATATAATGTGTAATATAGGTGACAGGGATATAATGTGTAATATAGGTGACAGGGATATAATGTGTAATATAGGTGACAGGGATATAATGTGTAATATAGGTGACAGGGATATAATGTGTAATATAGGTGACAGGGATATAATGTGTAATATAGGTGACAGGGATATAATGTGTAATATAGGTGACAGGGATATAATGTGTAATATAGGTGACAGGGATATAATGTGTAATATAGGTGACAGGGATATAATGTGTAATATAGGTGACAGGGATATAATGTGTAATATAGGTGACAGGGATATAATGTGTAATATAGGTGACAGGGATATAATGTGTAATATAGGTGACAGGGATATAATGTGTAATATAGGTGACAGGGATATAATGTGTAATATAGGTGACAGGGATATAATGTGTAATATAGGTGACAGGGATATAATGTGTAATATAGGTGACAGGGATATAATGTGTAATATAGGTGACAGGGATATAATGTGTAATATAGGTGACAGGGATATAATGTGTAATATAGGTGACAGGGATATAATGTGTAATATAGGTGACAGGGATATAATGTGTAATATAGGTGACAGGGATATAATGTGTAATATAGGTGACAGGGATATAATGTGTAATATAGGTGACAGGGATATAATGTGTAATATAGGTGACAGGGATATAATGTGTAATATAGGTGACAGGGATATAATGTGTAATATAGGTGACAGGGATATAATGTGTAATATAGGTGACAGGGATATAATGTGTAATATAGGTGACAGGGATATAATGTGTAATATAGGTGACAGGGATATAATGTGTAATATAGGTGACAGGGATATAATGTGTAATATAGGTGACAGGGATATAATGTGTAATATAGGTGACAGGGATATAATGTGTAATATAGGTGACAGGGATATAATGTGTAATATAGGTGACAGGGATATAATGTGTAATATAGGTGACAGGGATATAATGTGTAATATAGGTGACAGGGATATAATGTGTAATATAGGTGACAGGGATATAATGTGTAATATAGGTGACAGGGATATAATGTGTAATATAGGTGACAGGGATATAATGTGTAATATAGGTGACAGGGATATAATGTGTAATATAGGTGACAGGGATATAATGTGTAATATAGGTGACAGGGATATAATGTGTAATATAGGTGACAGGGATATAATGTGTAATATAGGTGACAGGGATATAATGTGTAATATAGGTGACAGGGATATAATGTGTAATATAGGTGACAGGGATATAATGTGTAATATAGGTGACAGGGATATAATGTGTAATATAGGTGACAGGGATATAATGTGTAATATAGGTGACAGGGATATAATGTGTAATATAGGTGACAGGGATATAATGTGTAATATATGTGACAGGGATATAATGTGTATAATGTGTAATATCGGTGACAGGGCTATAATGTGTATTTTATGTGACATGGATATAATGTGTATAATATAGGTGACAGGGATATAATGTGTATTTTATGTGACAGGGATATAATGTGTATAATGTGTAATATAGGTGACAGGGATATAATGTGTATAATGTGTAATATAGGTGACAGGGATATAATGTGTATTTTATGTGACATGGATATAACGTGTATAATATAGGTGACAGGGATATAAGCAGCTATGGAGGTCATTATATGGGTGATAAACATGGATATGGATAAAGATAATAGCAGTGATCACATATACTCTCCTCCCACCTGTATAATTGTGGTCACACTATGGAAGTAAAGCCGCTGCAGGTAATGGCCATCCAGCGGAATATACCCCGACCCCGTGACGCAAACATGGCTCCGCCCACTCATCTTCCTGCCTCTCTCTCTGTGCGTTCCGGGCGAGCTGTCACGTGACTTCCGTGTTTTGTCAGGGCAGTGTGCTCCTCGCATTGCTCTGCTGACTGCAGTGATGGGCGATGTGATGGACGCTGGCATGTATTCTTAGTAGCACAGTTACTGTCACTCTGGCTCCCAGCTCCATCTCTCTGTTCTGACCCTATGTCTGCATTTCAGGCACACACTCATGTGCTTTCTCTCAGTGGCTGCCCTTCTGGGAAGCTTCTCTCTCATGGGCTTAGCAGCATCTCTTCCACTATTTATAATATATTTAATCATGATTTAGGCACTAAATGTGCACCTCAGGGCATCAATAAACCATACTTAAAAAAGGTTCTATCCAGATCCCTTGAGGTTAGTTTAGTGGGGTCTGTTCCTCTATGAATGCAGAGTGAGTTTCCTATTGTCATTTAATGCTTGTAGATTATTATTTCTGGATTAATTCTAATGCCATATATACTGTGCCCGTGGTTACTATACCTCAGTGGTTTATTTCATCCCATATAACAGCAATACTTGTTTTCTTTTGTATTTGATGGCAGAGGTTTAGCCCTAGTGCCAGCTGTGTGGATGTTGTTGGTTTTTTGTAACCTAGCCATCTGTCTAATGGACCTCACTGATTTACAGTTACTCTGCAGTGATCAATTTATACATTTTTCCTATTCAGTGTTAGACTAGTGATCACAAATGAACGAGAAATAAAACAGGTCAAAAAAACTGAAAGGTCTAAACCAAGAGAAAGCAAAAACACAGTGCTTGAAATCATCTAATTTATTAATATGAAAATATAGTCATATAATGGCTGAACATATTAAATACACATGCATGACTGTAAAATAAATTGTACTGTTTAATAAATACTTAATGAATATAAAAGGAATAGTATTGTATAAAATGAATCACACAATCATCACAGGCATATATCTGTGGATAGGTTTTTGGGTACTGTATGATACTGGTATCATGGTCTGTTTTGACAGACCATCGTGCAGCAGTTGTATGGGAATTGCTGGCAGTCTTCATTATAGACAGCAGCAGTGCTGAGACTTCGGAGTCACAGAGTGACCTAACCCCAACCTTCCCCTTATTGAAGCGTAACCTGAGCCTGACACAGCCTGTTGCTAATGGCAACGACTGGAAGTAAGATACCCTTTCGCAATAGCAATTATCTATGTGCTGATGGTTTGTACAGTGATACAAGCCACAATTCAGCTATATCATTGTCATAATAGGGTCAGACAGACCGGTAACCATGTATCGTTTTCCTCTTGATGCTTCATACCTGATTGCATGTCCTGCTGCCGATAAGCGGGAAGGGAAGAAGTAATTTGAGAAACTTCAAATAAAGGTGTATGGATGGAAAACACTGAGAACATAAGATAAAGAGATGTTTGATTTTAAAACTTTTACTGTACTCCATTAACAAACTCTTTAAATAAATTTGCCTAAATCTTACAAGTAAAAAATGTTTTCTGTCCAGAGTGATGATTATTTTTTTTTTTATGTTCAGACACATCAGCAAACATTTCCGGTGTTCTGGCAGATAAGGATGTTTTTATTTATGAGTCCTTTTATGGTTATGGAGCATATTCTTTAATCGAAAAGATTTGCCACATTCTAGGCAGGAAAAGGGTTTCTCTCCTGTGTGAATTGACTGATGTCGTGTAAGTTGTATTTTCTGGGTAAATCGCTTGTCACACTGGGGGCAAGAAAATGGCTTCTCCCCTGTGTGAACTCTCTGATGCACGGAAAGATCGGACTTCTGTAAGAAACATTTCCCACATTCTGAACAATGAAAGAGATTTTCCCGCGTATGGACCTTCTGGTGCAGCTGCAGACAGTGCTTTTCCCGAAACCGCTTCCCACAGTCAGCACAGGAATAGGGCTTTTCCCCTGTGTGGATTCCCTGATGCTTGGCAAGATTTGTTTTGGAGACAAAAGTCTTCCCACATTCAGAGCATATAAGACACGTTGCCTGTCTGTGTATCGCCTCGTGCATCTGAAGATCCGATTGACTTGCAAAACAGTTCAGGTCTTCAGAGCAGATGTATGGGTGGCTCTGAGGTGGCTGAAGGGACTGGAAAGTCACGTTTATGCCATTACTAAATCCAGTTAACTTTGCTTTTACTTTTTTGCTTCCTCTAGCTTTATTGCTCTCTAGTTTGTCATATTCTTTCACATTGTTTAATGGATGTTGTGTATAAATATAACTATCTGCAGGACTTGTCTCCTCGCTTTTAGTGTAAGCATTTCTGTAGTGTGCATGGTCGGGGAGTGTATAATTAGTATTGTTTGGGAGGTCACTTTCCTCATATGAGACTGATCCCTCCTGAATATGAGCTGATGCAGAGGGCATGTGATATGTAGATGTATAAATGCCAGTATCTGTGACATTTCCTCCCTCATATGAGACAACTCTTTCCTTGACTCGAGCAGATAGATGCAATGTTTGATCTGTAAGACTAGAATGGTCAGTGTGCAAGAGATTTTGTGGACATGATGTGGGTTCTTCCTTAATACAAGTTGATGTATATTGCTCTCTAGTTGAAGATATGTCAGCATATGGGACGTTCCCTTCCTTAGCAGAGCTTAATTCCTTCTTAATACCAGTAGATGTACATAGTCTACTCTCTGTGGGCGTGGAAAAACTGTGGTCTACCACATTTCTATCATTACTCGAGCCTGACTGCTGTTGAATACAAGTAGATGTGCATTGTGTAATATCTGTGGATAGAAGGTTTCCTTCTTTATGTAAGACTGACTTCTTATTGTTATCGGATGGGTGTTGTGTATGATCAGTGCTTTTATAAATGTTGATGTCTGTTAATTTCTCTTCACATGCAACCAATTCCTCTTTGACAGGAGTAGAGGAATACTGTGTATCAGCGGTGTGTGGATAGACATCTGCCATATTTCCTTCTTCACAAAACAAGTCATTTTGGTTGCTCTTTTCCATGGGAGTGATTGCATCAGGAGATGAAGAGTGTTGTGACCCTATGTGGTCCTCAATAACAGCTTGATCTTCATAGGTACAACTGGGAGAAGAAACGTTGTTGGGAAATCCATCTTGAGAAGCACTGGGATCTGTTAGAAAGAAGAGAATTATGTTTAATATCTCGTGTGTCTGCTGGATTACCACAATGTTCAGAACCAAAACACCCAAAACAAATAATGAGGGGACATGGTAAAGCGGACATCCAATCCCACCACAAGAGGCAGCTAAATAGTTCTATGCAGGGGATGACATCTCCGGTGTACAGGATGTGTGTAGTGCAGTGTATTATATTCACTTTTCCTTGCATAAGATCTTATCAGTTATAACTTATAGCAGTAAACATTCAGCAATTTTACATCTTCATCACAGAGGCCTTTTCTAGGTCTAATTCCCAAGACGTAGAACTCCGTATTATTTACCAGTACTGAAATATGGGAGCAGATCCAGAGTAATGAAGAGAAGGCGCAGAAAGCCGCCCACATTTCGGCACTGCGCATGCGCGAGGTAATCTGGATCCTCGTGACATACAGCCTATACGCATGGCCTGCAGGGGGGGGGGATGCTCATTGTTCAGTACATTTACCACTGGGCCAGTGTGTAACATTGAAGGCAGGGTCCTGGGTACAGATGTCCGGACGGGAAATGGTCTCACCGTGAACCTCTAACGCAACTCCGAAGCCACTGCGGACAGAGCACTGATTACAGCAGCAGCGGGATTCTGGGTTCGGCCCATTATCTTCTATGCTGACCGCGGCTCAGCACCGCACAGCCGTAATTCCTGATGCACAATAAATGTCAGACCCCAATCTTTCATGACATTGTATTGCCCTCTGTAAGGCAACTGATCCTGTTCCTGGATGTATTTTAGAAACTATTTGCTAGACCTGGTATAGAGACAGTTTTCCTATTTACCCGTCGTATAAAAACCTTATCTCCAAGAACATATCTTATTGCCAGAGGCAGCGTCACATTCCTGTAGTGTCTTCTATTGTCCAACATTAATGACAATAGAGCCATAAAGTAATGGAGCTTAAGCTGGCTACTCAGTAGGGACCCGATTCAGAGTGTAATGCAGTGTAATGTAAGCGGTGTACGTCAGATCAGAGTGTAATGTGTAAGCGGTGTACATCAGATTAGAGTGTAATGCGTAAGCGGTGTACGTCAGATCAGAGTGTAATGCGTAAGCGGTGTACATCAGATCAGAGTGTAATGTGTAAGCGGTGTGCGTCAGATTAGAGTGTAACGCACAAGCGGTGTACATAAGATCAGAGTGTAATGTGTAAGCGGTGTGCGTCAGATCAGAGTGTAATGTGTAAGCGGTGTACATCAGATCAGAGTGTAAGGGATGACATCTCCGGTGTACAGGATGTGTGTAGTGCAGTGTATTATATTCACTTTTCCTTGCATAAGATCTTATCAGTTATAACTTATAGCAGTAAACATTCAGCAATTTTACATCTTCATCACAGAGGCCTTTTCTAGGTCTAATTCCCAAGACGTAGAACTCCGTATTATTTACCAGTACTGAAATATGGGAGCAGATCCAGAGTAATGAAGAGAAGGCGCAGAAAGCCGCCCACATTTCGGCACTGCGCATGCGCGAGGTAATCTGGATCCTCGTGACATACAGCCTATACGCATGGCCTGCAGGGGGGGGGGATGCTCATTGTTCAGTACATTTACCACTGGGCCAGTGTGTAACATTGAAGGCAGGGTCCTGGGTACAGATGTCCGGACGGGAAATGGTCTCACCGTGAACCTCTAACGCAACTCCGAAGCCACTGCGGACAGAGCACTGATTACAGCAGCAGCGGGATTCTGGGTTCGGCCCATTATCTTCTATGCTGACCGCGGCTCAGCACCGCACAGCCGTAATTCCTGATGCACAATAAATGTCAGACCCCAATCTTTCATGACATTGTATTGCCCTCTGTAAGGCAACTGATCCTGTTCCTGGATGTATTTTAGAAACTATTTGCTAGACCTGGTATAGAGACAGTTTTCCTATTTACCCGTCGTATAAAAACCTTATCTCCAAGAACATATCTTATTGCCAGAGGCAGCGTCACATTCCTGTAGTGTCTTCTATTGTCCAACATTAATGACAATAGAGCCATAAAGTAATGGAGCTTAAGCTGGCTACTCAGTAGGGACCCGATTCAGAGTGTAATGCAGTGTAATGTAAGCGGTGTACATCAGATCAGAGCGTAATGTAATGTGTGTGTACGTCAGATCAGAGTGTAATGTGTAAGCGGTGTATGTCAGTTCAGAGTGTAATGCACAAGCGGTGTACGTCAGATCAGAGTGTAACGCACAAGCGGTGTACATCAGATCAGAGTGTAACGCACAAGCGGTGTACATCAGATCAGAGTGTAACGCACAAGCGGTGTACGTCAGATCAGAGTGTAACGCACAAGCGGTGTACATCAGATCAGAGTGTAACGCACAAGCGGTGTACATCAGATCAGAGTGTAACGCACAAGCGGTGTACGTCAGATCAGAGTGTAACGCACAAGCGGTGTACATCAGATCAGAGTGTAACGCACAAGCGGTGTACATCAGATCAGAGTGTAACGCACAAGCGGTGTACGTCAGATCAGAGTGTAATGCACAAGCGGTGTACGTCAGATCAGAGTGTAATGCACAAGCGGTGTACGTCAGATCAGAGTGTAACGCACAAGCGTCACATTCAGAGATGAGCATTTAAGCAGCAACACACAACTCTGAATAGGGCTTAGGGAAAAAGAATATATATGTCACCCGCACGTTCAAAGCCAATATACAATATATAGCAGAAAAAAATAATCAAAATATCAGACATCAGACATTTGAATGATTTTGTGTGTTATATAACAAAAAGGATTATAAGACTGGAGCTGGGTGGATTGGATGATCAAGGATATTTCAGAGCGCTACCTACCAGGACAGAAACTGCCAATCTGTCAAAAGGAAAATTGCAAATGGTTTTGGAGGAGCGCTAGAAAAAAACCAAATGGATCTGGACAGGATAGAATTAAAACTTTAGTTTATTAAACCATAACATTAAAAATGTGGGTAATTAAGCATCGGTGTTACCAATAAATATATAATAATCAAACATGTGAATATGCACCAAAAGAGAATCTCATTTCTTTTATTTGTTTGGTTATATGAATCTCGACAGGTTGAATTATTTTTGTAACCATCTGTTTCTAATTAAGTGAATTACGGGTATAAAATCAGACTTCCTGTGAGTCATAGTTACCCCTTCTGAGGAAATTGTCGGTTTTAGACAAAGAAACGCGTCAAGGTAAAGCATCAGGTATACCTCGATCATATATGCACCTTCTTACTCTATAGCCAACCTTTGCTGAGTTTGGCAAGTCTCATACTTTTGACTTTTACACCAATCTCACTCCTGGAGGGACTACGAGTCCCAGGGACCTTTCACCAGTCCGTTGTCTCACAGCCTACCAGTATACGGTAATTGTACCTGACACAGAGGAAATTGGGTCATACGGACCTATCGTCCACGCATTCCAGCATTACCTTTGCCTGCCTGCCGACATCGCGGTGGCTACATACTGCCCGCGCAGTTACATCTCGCAGCATCGGAACGTATGGTCATTTGGATCCCTGCATTTGGCTTTATGACTCATTCATCTCTGCATAAATAAGGCATAAGTGCAACGGCAAAATTGCTCCATCATTCCATTGGAATTAGGTCCCAATTGCTCTTCATCCCAGGGAGCAATCTATACTGGAGACATTGAGATTCTCTTTTGGTGCATATTCACGTTTGATTATTATATATTTATTGGTAACACCGATGCTTAATTACCCACATTTTTAATGTTATGGTTTAATAAACTAAAGTTTTAATTCTATCCTGTCCAGATCCATTTGGTTTTTTTCTAGCGCTCCTCCAAAACCATTTGCAATTTTCCTTTTGACAGATTGGCAGTTTCTGTCCTGGTAGGTAGCGCTCTGAAATATCCTTGATCATCCCAATCCACCCAGCTCCAGTCTTATAATCCTTTTTGTTATATAACACACAAAATCATTCAAATGTCTGATGTCTGATATTTTGATTATTTTCAATTGTTACACGTGTTTTTCAGGACTATACCGCTACCTTTTACGTCTGTTCAGTAGTTTATATGCGGTCATTGTTTTTGAGCATATCTTCCATGTTGGAATAACTAAGAACCAGAATCTATGTGAATTTTCACTCAGTGTTTGTGCTGTTGAAGATCTCTATCAGATTCTAGCTGGAAACACTAATAGTGGTGTTGTAATGCAGCAAGAAAGGGAAGATACATCATTATGGACATCTGCAGCTCAATTGTAATCTCTTATCGCGCACTTCACTTGTATTTCTCTTACCCAGGGAGCTCCCAGCGTGGTCTTTGGCCAGGATTAGGTCCTTGTAGTGGTCATTCTTTCTTTGTAAATGCTGCCACACCTATAAATGAGAACACGGACATCCTCATACATTATCACACTTACACACAGTCATATGCAAGTTTCCATAACATGTACATGCTGCCCATTCACCAGACAACTTGGGACCTGGCCACACTGCCAGTCACCACTCCTAGAGCTAAACAACAGCCTGTCCCTCAGAACGCCTGTGTGCATGAAGAGAGATATCATATGACTGCGGAAGCAGCATATTTTTACATGGTAAAGACATAGGCCGCGTCACCGTTGTCTAGCGTGTTAGCCAGGACTTCCCTAATCAGCAGTGTCACGGAGCTTAGCGCTCACCTCTCCAGTCAGAAGGTGCACGATCTTATTAGTCAGTTCTAGAATCTTCTGGTCATGGGTCACAGAGTGAGATGGAGGCAGCGTGATGGGGCTCTGAATTCTGCACATGTCTGACACTGAATTGCTGCGGGATGTTGTGGGCGCTCTGGATGGTTTTTTCATTACAGTGTAATCCTGTGTAGACATAAACAGTCAATTACAATAGTGATAAGAGAATATCAGTGCAAACAACGAGCCTGCAAAACTCCCGCATTCCATAAATAAATATATTTAGTAATATTATATGCTTTCTAAACCTGGCCATACACTAGAGCGATTATCGGGTGATCGGGCAAATAATCGCTCTAGTGTATGGTACAGATCATATTTTAAACGCCAAATAAATGCCCCAGAAACGCTCTGCTGCGGTTATTTGCTCTTTCAGCATGTTTAATTTAAATAGGGAGAAAGCTGAGAGGCTCCCTATTCTTCAGAGCTGCGCTGCTTTATATCTATGTACAAAGCTAGTCTGACAGCTTTGAAGGTATACTTTACAGCTGTCAGAGCAGCATAGTACATAGATATACAGCAGTGGTATCGCAAGGAGTAATACAGACAGGGATCAGCCAAAAACCGCCGCACTGTGTGAAGCGCGGTTTCAGCTGATCCCTGTCTGTACTACTCCCTGCAATAGCCGGTGCTGTATATCTATGTACTATGCTGCTCTGACAGCTGTAAAGTATACCTTCAAAGCTGTCAGACTAGCTTTGTACATAGATATAAAGCAGCAGCAACATAAGGAGCCCTGTCCCCCCCCCTTCTTTTCCGCTAGGATTATCGGTCCCAGCAGGAGAGGTGTATGGTGCCAATAACAGGACATTTCCCCTGCTGGGACCGATAATCGTAATAGTGCATGGCCAGCTTAAGTTTCTGGAAACACTTCCAGAACCCCCCTCACCTCTCCAGACAGCAGGTACATAATCTCCAGGGTGAGATTTATTATCATCTCAGTCATTGTATTCTGCCCTTTTTCGATCCTTAGACAATCAGGGACCACAATCCTTTCACAGGCGTTGGTGACTGATCATCTGGTAATCAAGAGATTCTTTAAGATCATCTGGAATTCAACACTGGAATAGAAAAATAATTCACACACAAATATATATATTTTCTCTACTACTAGTCATAGTAAATTAGCACTCTCACAACAGCCAATTAAGAAAAAAAATGCTGGAATGTATAATGGACTGTAAAAACATGCTGGAATGTATAATGGACTGTAGAGGTGAGACACACCAGTATAGTGTACTGTACTTATCCAGAATCATCTATATTGCAAGGAATAAAGTTACACTATACTGTAAAAGAAAATGAAAGAAAGCAAGTTTGAGGCTCAGAACAGATGCACTATCACAGAACATAGCCATGCAATGAATTAGACAGCTAGAGACATCCAGGAAATACATTTGTCCTATTGTTAGACACATGGACACTTGTACCTCTATAGTGAGGTCAGGCCATGGTATACAGTGAAGCACACACCTACACCAGTAACACCCTGAATACATTATACCCTATTGTCCGTAAAAGATATTACTTACATGTCCTGTATATAACGCTGTCTCTTCTGCAACAGGAAACTGTGAAGCCAGTAACTTCCGGTTCATCCAACCGACTTCCTGGTTTTGCGTTCCACCCGGCACATTTTCAATAATCTTTATCGATACCCCCACAACAAGCAACAACACGGCACATTACACGCGCTAGCACCCACTAGAGGCCTGCAATGATGGTGGTGACGGTCAAGATGGGTCACATGGGTCACTGGCCAGGCTTTATGCCAAATAGAGATGTGACTACGAGGCTGAAGTTGGCTTCTTATTTAGACTCCAGCTTCTTATTCACTTCTTATATAATGAATAAGAAGCTGGAACCTGAATAAGAAGTGAATAAGAAGCCAAGTTCAGCCTCGTGAAGTGACTGTCATTTTCTATGTTGAATTTCTTGCCCCAGGGATCCTGCTGCTGGTCATAGCTGCTGCATTGTCTCAAAATAAAAGACTTAATGGTTCTCTATAGTAGCATCACATTCAGACATGAGTAAAGTGCGCTCCTTCACTGAGCAATGAGTCTGAGATTGTTGTGGAGTAATGTGGTGACCACTGTAGAAGCTACAATTCGGATTAATTGCACCCATCATGGCCACTCGGAGGTGTCCAACCAAAGTGGAACAGTATCCGGAGTTTACGCCTCTTATAAGTGTATAAAATTGGGACAGCCTGTGTGCGATTCAAAGGCCTACACAATGTTACCACTGAATGGCAATCAAATTGTAGGTAGTTCATGGGCACAAAGTAGCCACATATGGGCCTGGATTCACTTTCTAAAAAAACACACACCTCTGACTTGGAATGACAAAAACCGGGCTAGTTAAAAAAAAATAAAAAGCAGTCAGAGCTTTAATTGCTTCGACCGCATGGCTTCTTTTTTTTTTTAAACATAGTAAAAAAATAACCCCTTCCCCCACTGCAACCTATTAAAGTAAATAAATAAATAACGGGCTGACAGGGCATGCTGGCGCTATTAGAACCACAAGCGCCAGTATGCCCAGCTATCCAGGGCCCACAGCACAATATACATGCCCACATAAAATAAATATTGTGCCCTCTTAATAATTTCCCTAAAAATGCCCAATTGTGCCAACCAAAAAATAAAAAAAATCCATATGTGCCATACATGTCCCCTCATAAAATAATATAAATATGGTGCCCTCATAACATTTTCCTTATAAATGCCCAAAACAAAAGAAAAACCATCCATATGCACAATACATGTCCCCGTTTACATAAAAATGCATTAAAAATGCCCAAAAGTTGCATAAAAAAAATAAAAAATTACTTACCTGCTCTGATACGGGTCCAGTCTTGTAAGCTTTTAATCCGGGGAGCTGCCTTGGCAAAAAAAAAAACCCTATTGCGATGACACACACTATGTCCGGACATCACGGCGCTAATGACAGTTGTACTGTCATTAGGGTGTACTTAAACCCTGTGTTACATTGTGATATTTCCAAATATGCCCCGTCGGCCCGGAATTATTTATTTATTTTAATAGGTTGCATTGGAGGGGGTGGCAGGGGAAGGGGTTAATTTTTTTACTTAAAAC
>WWET01002064.1:269884-292908 GCA_011038615.1 Limnodynastes dumerilii
GGACTGCAGTATTTAAATGAGAAAAACACCCCTTTTCTCATTTAAATATCATTCCCACATGCGCAGCCTGGTCGGATGGGTATTTTTGCGCCCATCTTTCTGTGTGCGCTCCCAATCTGGGCATGTGCAGTGGACGTTTTGGCCTCACTTCTGTCTGATAAAAAGACTGAAGCTCATCTCTGAATCCGGGCCAATGCCGGGCACAGTACCGTTTTTTAATGGTCTGTACAGGCTAAAAGGGCCCCTGTACCGGATTCTGACCCAGCAGTTCCCTCTCCCCTATATTCACCTTCCAGTCCTGCAGCATCTGATCACTATAGCAGAGCTGCGGGGACAGAATCTTCTCCCTCTCCCATGAGTTCTTAGTTAATATGATGAGGTATAAAATCTTATTTGAGCTAAGAGCTCACACATACGTGCAAATGCGAGCAGATTAAAGCCAATGTTACGACCCTTCAGGTAACATAAAAAAATGTTGGAGGGTATTGGTATTACTATATAGTATAAAGATAAAAACGGGCAATGAATAATGTGAGCTCTATAGTCACAACGAGACTGAATCACAGAAAAACCAAAAAATATTTTAATATAAAAAAATTATAAAATGTATTTTATTACTATGTATATGAAATATGTGACAGCACAATACTCCAGCAGCGATTTCCAGACATAAGTATTGCATTTGAAGTCTGAAATTTAAACTCGCGTGTCAGATATAGGTCATTGCGTCAGCCCCAGGATTTACACCTGTGACCGGCGCAAATGTTTTGATGAACGCAGTGTTTATTTCCATCGCGTTTCGATTTGGTTGAGACGTCCCACCCTGACTGTACATTGGTTACATGCCTCCTCCTCTTCCCTCTCTCTGCCGCAGCTCCGGTTACATTATGGTGGGAATGGGACACATGCGCAGTGAATATCATGCCACACAAGCTGCATTCACTCACCTCTGGATCAGGCCGAGTAATGGGACAAGCAGCTCACTTCAGGGCTGTATCTATGGGGTGCAACAAGGGTGACTGCCTAGGACTCAAACCTGAGGGGTGGGGAGTGCAGGTAATATTTTCTAGTCATCTATTGAGTTGAGGCCACGGACATCCTGCCCCTGTCAGCCGGACATTATTCTGCGTCTCGGGGACAGGACCTAAATACAATGGGGTAGATCCAGAACTCCGCTTGCAATGCGTTTACTAGCGTAGTGTATTTTCATGTGCGTGCCTTCTATACACTCCCCTAGGCACACCCCTTGAATGTAGGTACTTTGACCGATTTCCGCTTTTCAAACCCTACCTTAACTTTTAGCCGCATAACCGCTCACGTCCGCACACGTACGGATATGCAACATGGAATTACGCAGCTAAGCACGCCCCGTGAAATTAAATACTGGAGCAAATACACCGCCAGTAGTTTTGTAGAGACTGTTGTATATGGTGTTTGTAAGGATGCCCTCATATTGCGATTACTGGCCACAAGCAACTTATAATAAAAACATTAACAATATTTTTACTTTAAATACTTATGAAAGCTGCACAGGTTAATACATGTTGGCAACAATGATCTGGCAAAGAATTTGGATGAATGACTCTACAAGATTAGACTGATTTTAGATGCTGTGGTAAAGAATTGCCATAAACAGCAACTGTAATGTCAGCACTCCATGGATGGGTTTATTATGACCACTATTCTTTGTACCTTGTGGATAGTTGTTTATCTGAAGGAAGAATATTAATTCAACTGGAACATTGAGGAAGATTTGTCTCAAAAGTAGTCCACTTAAAGAAGAGACACTTCAGAAACTGGGTCAAGGTAGAACTGCCTTTCCAATGGACAGAAAATCTGGTCCTATTCTTATTTACAATGAGGAGAAAATAAGTTGTTCTCTAGCAATTTCCTTCTGTGGTATTGAGCCAATGAGACGGCGCAGTGCAGAAAAAAAAGAAAAGGGACGTGCATTGTCCTAACACTGTCAACCAGTACAGTAAGCAGCGGACTCAACTGATATACTGACTGACCTGAGCAATAAGTAAATACCCGCACCAACAAATGGGTAAGTGGATAACATGATCATTAAAGAACGCTATTGTAAATTCATAGTCCTGGGAGCTACCTAGATCTCAAATATATATGTGGACAAAACAGAAGAGAAAGCGAGATCAGTTACGTGCACTCGTATCCACTAACCCATAAGGATAGTTACAAAAGTATAAACTTTATTTATTAATTTTTTTTAAGGCGAATATATAAAAGGAGTGAATGGGAAAAATAGAGAGTGAGATTAAGATCAAAAAGTTACAACAGCTGTCTCCTATTAAATTACAAATATGACTTTTGTGCTTACAGTGAAACTATATTGCTGACTAATAGAGAATAAACACAAAATGGAAGAAAAATAGTGAATAACCTTGTATTTATGTTATATCACAATATTATATTATAAGGTTATTCTCTGACTATTTGTTAACAATATATTTTCACTGTAAGCACAAAGTCATATTTGTAATTTAATAGGAGACAGCTGTTTTAACTTTTTGATCTTAATCTCACTCCCTATTTTTCCCATTCACTCCTTCTAAATATTCGCTTTTTAAAATATTTATAAATAAAGTTTATACTTTTTAAAATGTTTCAATTATTTTTTATTATCCTTATGGGTTAGAGTGGATACACGTGCATGTAACTAATCTTTCTCTTCTGTTTTGTCTACATGCTGACTGACAACTACAGAATACCACTCAGATCCTAATATTGGTTCCTTTAGCTATTTGTGTACATTAGATCTGTGTACCGTGAATGATTGGTTTATAAGGATATTGCAGATAAACCAATGAGCCTAAAAATGTTTAGGATAAAGATTGCCAAGGACTTGATGACAGCAGCATTATACAGGTCTCTGTTTTGTAAGTAACAGGTTGTTTCAGTGTTTCCCATATAATACACTGATTTAGGCTGATTCTGTCAACTGCTGTATTTTCAATGAATAATGAAGACTAATATATGAAAACCTGTAACGCCAGGGTTACTTAATACCAGTACCTTAAATAAAGGGTTAATAATGCAATGCGCTCTCTCTGATACAAACCAATGTTGATATTGGTCACAACAATGAATATTGTGTTTTTTTTTATCATTAACCTTCAAAGGTAACGTTTTGCAAAGGTTTTCTATATTTTTTCCTCAAGATCTAAGTTAAAGGAGAAAGTGTGTTGCATATGTCCCCTAGCTGTCATTTTATGTGATATTGATGCCATACTATATTTACCTTCTAATCATTTCTTTTCCATTGGAGGCTGATGGAAAACTTTAGAAGTCGCAGTGTTTTCTAGACTAACATTTTTACTACAAATCACCCTGGCAGAGAATTCGGATGATCGGATGTACAAAATTAGATTGATTTTGGATTCTGTGCTGAAGAATTGCCATTATAAGTATTGTTAAGCCGTGATATTGGTGTTGTGCTATTATTGTATACATATGTCCTTTACTGGGAGATTAAGGGGTGTAGTGTAATTATTACTAACATAGAACATAGAAACATAGAAAGTGACGGCAGATAAGAGCCACATGGCCCATCTAGTCTGCCCATTTGTTTATTCAAAACTATACTGACCCTAGACCCTATTTACCCTCAATTTGGTTTACAATTTAGGATACCCTTATATTTATCCCAAGCATGTTTAAATTGCTATACTGTATTGGCCTCAACCCCCTCAGATGGGAGAATATTCCACTTATCTATCACCCTTTCAGTAAAGTAATTTTTCCGCACATTTCCTTTTATTTCCACATTATTCCATGTACACATTGTATATTTCTGGCTTGTAATTCATTTTTTCTTATGACTTTTATACAGTTCTTCTATTATGATCCCAGTGAAAGAGGGAGTCTCTCTAGGAATGCATTGAAGCACTTGCATTGTAGAATTGCAGTTTAAATGTGCTTTTCGGCACAAATATGGGAAGGGCGCTCACTCCAAAGTGTTCCTTTCTGTTTGATCAGGGCGGCCCGAATACGGAAGGTATCCACCAACCTACCCAATTTTTACTAGAGGATTGAAAAATTCAAAAAGAAAAATTATTCTTATTCAGGCGCTCAATAATCCGTGTCACCCCGTGGTCCCGTATGTATAGTGGGAGTATGTACTAATATAAATCGTGGGCCCACTTACAGATGTAATGTATACAGGATGGTTAGTGTCCCAGATTGGTCTATGTCCTGTGGGTTACCCACAGACGTGGTAATAAGCCAAATATGCTGTCCGTGGCCTCCAAGGCCTTAATCAGGTGAGTGTCCAAATACACAGGGTTGGTGTAAATATGCTCACAGTTCGTTGATTATAGTCCTAGGTTGCCATTGTCGATTGGTGTGCTGGCCTCCACCGTTGTTATAGCTGTGGTGCGTCTCCCGTGGGCTCATGCAGTGCGGCTCTGTGATGTTGGCCGGAGTGCTGCTGTGCTTAAGTCTCCCTATGCTGTGTCCGTCCGGTTCGCCTCCCGATCCTCAGTTCAGGATGGCATCGCGGTGGGGTGCAGCATTGCAGGAATGAAGAGCATGGGAAAAGCAATATAGTGTAATACAGCTTTATTCCATACGGTAATGTTGCGAAGCAATGATAATACTCACAAACAGTGCGGACATAAATGTCCTAGTAGCGCTTTGTTTTTTTTAAAAGAACAGTTTTAAAAAACAAAGCGCTACTAGGACATTTATGTCCGCACTGTTTGTGAGTATTATCATTGCTTCGCAACATTACCGTATGGAATAAAGCTGTATTACACTATATTGCTTTTCCCATGCTCTTCATTCCTGCAATGCTGCACCCCACCGCGATGCCATCCTGAACTGAGGATCGGGAGGCGAACCGGACGGACACAGCATAGGGAGACTTAAGCACAGCAGCACTCCGGCCAACATCACAGAGCCGCACTGCATGAGCCCACGGGAGACGCACCACAGCTATAACAACGGTGGAGGCCAGCACACCAATCGACAATGGCAACCTAGGACTATAATCAACGAACTGTGAGCATATTTACACCAACCCTGTGTATTTGGACACTCACCTGATTAAGGCCTTGGAGGCCACGGACAGCATATTTGGCTTATTACCACGTCTGTGGGTAACCCACAGGACATAGACCAATCTGGGACACTAACCATCCTGTATACATTACATCTGTAAGTGGGCCCACGATTTATATTAGTACATACTCCCACTACACATACGGGACCACGGGGTGACACGGATTATTGAGCGCCTGAATAAGAATAATTCTTCTTTTTGAATTTTTCAATCCACTTGCATTGTAGAACCTTCAACAAATCTCAACCTCTTTTAGATGTAGACATTGAACAATCTAATATGTGGATGTCAGAAATGCATAGATTTAAAGAAATGGCAACTTAAATGTTCATAGTACATTCCCAGCTGCCTGTAACCAGCCTCCATGTCCCCTATGAAGCTTTGATTTCAGAATCAAACAGAGAATAACTTTAAAACCTGATCATGCAGAATTCTTCAACATATGAGAGGGCTGAAAGAGGTTACAGGGCCACTCTCAGGCAGGTTTTCAATGAGAAATGATAGTTGCAGGTTTTTATACCCCCAGTCATTAGATATTGATTTGCATTGATCTGTTAATGGCTGAAGTTTGACACACAAGAGGTCTGAAAAGACTAGTTTCTACAGAAGACACTGAGTCATCTATGGCCACAATGTGCCAGCAGGGACATATGTAAACATAACAGGACACCAGGCAAATTACAGAATTATACATTGTCCATGAGCATTGTGTGGTTTAAACAATGACTGGTTAAGACAGGCAGAGGCAACCTGTGGAACTCCCAGCATGCTCCAGACAGACAGAGCAGGGAGGCATAGTGACACTTGTAGCTGGGTTAAGGTATGGTGTAATCAGGGAATGTCCACATGATGCAGTGAGGAAGTGTGTTCTGCTGAGAGCAATCAGGTTCTGTGCTCTGCTCTCTGCTTTATACACTGGCCACCCCTCCTCTAAGAACATCACATGCCAAACAGTGGCGGAAGTACCGGAGGCAATGGAAGCGCTCGCCTCCGGGCGATAGCCCGGAGGTGGGCACTTCTTCACTCCATTTACAATAAATGGAGTCCATTGCCTCCTGCTCCCTCCTGCCCGGCCAGCGGTTCCCCGAGTCAGAGTCAGAGTCTGTCTCTGACTCTGACACTGACTTCTGTCAGTAAGGCCCCACCGCTGCAGAGCTGGCTGCAATACACAGCCGCCCGCAGCTCTATTCACATGACGCCAGCGTGACCTAAGGTCACGCTGACGTCATACATTAGCAGAGCGTGCGCGCGCCGCGGAGGAGCGTTCTAGAAGGCAGCAAGACGGCAAAGGTAAGATGGAGCCGACTCCAAGGGCAGTTGGGGAACGGGGATTTGGAGGGCCGCAGTGCGCACAGAGGCAGCAGCTGAAGCACATATGGGCAAAAAGACTGGACACCAAGAGGAGGCAAAAAGACTGGACACCAAGAGGAGGCAAAAAGACTGGACACCAAGAGGAGGCAAAAAGACTGGACACCAAGAGGAGGCAAAAAGACTGGACACCAAGAGGAGGCAAAAAGACTGGACACCAAGAGGAGGCAAAAAGACTGGACACCAAGAGGAGGCAAAAAGACTGGACACCAAGAGGAGGCAAAAAGACTGGACACCAAGAGGAGGCAAAAAGACTGGACACCAAGAGGGGGCAAAAAGACTGGACACCAAGAGGAGGCAAAAAGACTGGACACCAAGAGGAGGCAAAAAGACTGGACACCAAGAGGAGGCAAAAAGACTGGACACCAAGAGGAGGCAAAAAGACTGGACACCAAGAGGAGGCAAAAAGACTGGACACCAAGAGGAGGCAAAAAGACTGGACACCAAGAGGAGGCAAAAAGACTGGACACCAAGAGGAGGCAAAAAGACTGGACACCAAGAGGAGGCAAAAAGACTGGACACCAAGAGGGGGCAAAAAGACTGGACACCAAGAGGAGGCAAAAAGACTGGACACCAAGAGGAGGCAAAAAGACTGGACACCAAGAGGAGGCAAAAAGACTGGACACCAAGAGGAGGCAAAAAGACTGGACACCAAGAGGAGGCAAAAAGACTGGACACCAAGAGGAGGCAAAAAGACTGGACACCAAGAGGAGGCAAAAAGACTGGACACCAAGAGGAGGCAAAAAGACTGGACACCAAGAGGAGGCAAAAAGACTGGACACCAAGAGGGGGCAAAAAGACTGGACACCAAGAGGAGGCAAAAAGACTGGACACCAAGAGGAGGCAAAAAGACTGGACACCAAGAGGAGGCAAAAAGACTGGACACCAAGAGGAGGCAAAAAGACTGGACACCAAGAGGAGGCAAAAAGACTGGACACCAAGAGGAGGCAAAAAGACTGGACACCAAGAGGAGGCAAAAAGACTGGACACCAAGAGGAGGCAAAAAGACTGGACACCAAGAGGAGGCAAAAAGACTGGACACCAAGAGGGGGCAAAAAGACTGGACACCAAGAGGAGGCAAAAAGACTGGACACCAAGAGGAGGCAAAAAGACTGGACACCAAGAGGAGGCAAAAAGACTGGACACCAAGAGGAGGCAAAAAGACTGGACACCAAGAGGAGGCAAAAAGACTGGACACCAAGAGGAGGCAAAAAGACTGGACACCAAGAGGAGGCAAAAAGACTGGACACCAAGAGGAGGCAAAAAGACTGGACACCAAGAGGAGGCAAAAAGACTGGACACCAAGAGGGGGCAAAAAGACTGGACACCAAGAGGAGGCAAAAAGACTGGACACCAAGAGGAGGCAAAAAGACTGGACACCAAGAGGAGGCAAAAAGACTGGACACCAAGAGGAGGCAAAAAGACTGGACACCAAGAGGAGGCAAAAAGACTGGACACCAAGAGGAGGCAAAAAGACTGGACACCAAGAGGAGGCAAAAAGACTGGACACCAAGAGGAGGCAAAAAGACTGGACACCAAGAGGAGGCAAAAAGACTGGACACCAAGAGGGGGCAAAAAGACTGGACACCAAGAGGAGGCAAAAAGACTGGACACCAAGAGGAGGCAAAAAGACTGGACACCAAGAGGAGGCAAAAAGACTGGACACCAAGAGGAGGCAAAAAGACTGGACACCAAGAGGAGGCAAAAAGACTGGACACCAAGAGGAGGCAAAAAGACTGGACACCAAGAGGAGGCAAAAAGACTGGACACCAAGAGGAGGCAAAAAGACTGGACACCAAGAGGAGGCAAAAAGACTGGACACCAAGAGGGGGCAAAAAGACTGGACACCAAGAGGAGGCAAAAAGACTGGACACCAAGAGGAGGCAAAAAGACTGGACACCAAGAGGAGGCAAAAAGACTGGACACCAAGAGGAGGCAAAAAGACTGGACACCAAGAGGAGGCAAAAAGACTGGACACCAAGAGGAGGCAAAAAGACTGGACACCAAGAGGAGGCAAAAAGACTGGACACCAAGAGGAGGCAAAAAGACTGGACACCAAGAGGAGGCAAAAAGACTGGACACCAAGAGGGGGCAAAAAGACTGGACACCAAGAGGAGGCAAAAAGACTGGACACCAAGAGGAGGCAAAAAGACTGGACACCAAGAGGAGGCAAAAAGACTGGACACCAAGAGGAGGCAAAAAGACTGGACACCAAGAGGAGGCAAAAAGACTGGACACCAAGAGGAGGCAAAAAGACTGGACACCAAGAGGAGGCAAAAAGACTGGACACCAAGAGGAGGCAAAAAGACTGGACACCAAGAGGAGGCAAAAAGACTGGACACCAAGAGGGGGCAAAAAGACTGGACACCAAGAGGAGGCAAAAAGACTGGACACCAAGAGGAGGCAAAAAGACTGGACACCAAGAGGAGGCAAAAAGACTGGACACCAAGAGGAGGCAAAAAGACTGGACACCAAGAGGAGGCAAAAAGACTGGACACCAAGAGGAGGCAAAAAGACTGGACACCAAGAGGAGGCAAAAAGACTGGACACCAAGAGGAGGCAAAAAGACTGGACACCAAGAGGAGGCAAAAAGACTGGACACCAAGAGGGGGCAAAAAGACTGGACACCAAGAGGAGGCAAAAAGACTGGACACCAAGAGGAGGCAAAAAGACTGGACACCAAGAGGAGGCAAAAAGACTGGACACCAAGAGGAGGCAAAAAGACTGGACACCAAGAGGAGGCAAAAAGACTGGACACCAAGAGGAGGCAAAAAGACTGGACACCAAGAGGAGGCAAAAAGACTGGACACCAAGAGGAGGCAAAAAGACTGGACACCAAGAGGAGGCAAAAAGACTGGACACCAAGAGGGGGCAAAAAGACTGGACACCAAGAGGAGGCAAAAAGACTGGACACCAAGAGGAGGCAAAAAGACTGGACACCAAGAGGAGGCAAAAAGACTGGACACCAAGAGGAGGCAAAAAGACTGGACACCAAGAGGAGGCAAAAAGACTGGACACCAAGAGGAGGCAAAAAGACTGGACACCAAGAGGAGGCAAAAAGACTGGACACCAAGAGGAGGCAAAAAGACTGGACACCAAGAGGAGGCAAAAAGACTGGACACCAAGAGGGGGCAAAAAGACTGGACACCAAGAGGAGGCAAAAAGACTGGACACCAAGAGGAGGCAAAAAGACTGGACACCAAGAGGAGGCAAAAAGACTGGACACCAAGAGGAGGCAAAAAGACTGGACACCAAGAGGAGGCAAAAAGACTGGACACCAAGAGGAGGCAAAAAGACTGGACACCAAGAGGAGGCAAAAAGACTGGACACCAAGAGGAGGCAAAAAGACTGGACACCAAGAGGAGGCAAAAAGACTGGACACCAAGAGGGGGCAAAAAGACTGGACACCAAGAGGAGGCAAAAAGACTGGACACCAAGAGGAGGCAAAAAGACTGGACACCAAGAGGAGGCAAAAAGACTGGACACCAAGAGGAGGCAAAAAGACTGGACACCAAGAGGAGGCAAAAAGACTGGACACCAAGAGGAGGCAAAAAGACTGGACACCAAGAGGAGGCAAAAAGACTGGACACCAAGAGGAGGCAAAAAGACTGGACACCAAGAGGAGGCAAAAAGACTGGACACCAAGAGGGGGCAAAAAGACTGGACACCAAGAGGAGGCAAAAAGACTGGACACCAAGAGGAGGCAAAAAGACTGGACACCAAGAGGAGGCAAAAAGACTGGACACCAAGAGGAGGCAAAAAGACTGGACACCAAGAGGAGGCAAAAAGACTGGACACCAAGAGGAGGCAAAAAGACTGGACACCAAGAGGAGGCAAAAAGACTGGACACCAAGAGGAGGCAAAAAGACTGGACACCAAGAGGAGGCAAAAAGACTGGACACCAAGAGGGGGCAAAAAGACTGGACACCAAGAGGAGGCAAAAAGACTGGACACCAAGAGGAGGCAAAAAGACTGGACACCAAGAGGAGGCAAAAAGACTGGACACCAAGAGGAGGCAAAAAGACTGGACACCAAGAGGAGGCAAAAAGACTGGACACCAAGAGGAGGCAAAAAGACTGGACACCAAGAGGAGGCAAAAAGACTGGACACCAAGAGGAGGCAAAAAGACTGGACACCAAGAGGAGGCAAAAAGACTGGACACCAAGAGGGGGCAAAAAGACTGGACACCAAGAGGAGGCAAAAAGACTGGACACCAAGAGGAGGCAAAAAGACTGGACACCAAGAGGAGGCAAAAAGACTGGACACCAAGAGGAGGCAAAAAGACTGGACACCAAGAGGAGGCAAAAAGACTGGACACCAAGAGGAGGCAAAAAGACTGGACACCAAGAGGAGGCAAAAAGACTGGACACCAAGAGGAGGCAAAAAGACTGGACACCAAGAGGAGGCAAAAAGACTGGACACCAAGAGGGGGCAAAAAGACTGGACACCAAGAGGAGGCAAAAAGACTGGACACCAAGAGGAGGCAAAAAGACTGGACACCAAGAGGAGGCAAAAAGACTGGACACCAAGAGGAGGCAAAAAGACTGGACACCAAGAGGAGGCAAAAAGACTGGACACCAAGAGGAGGCAAAAAGACTGGACACCAAGAGGAGGCAAAAAGACTGGACACCAAGAGGAGGCAAAAAGACTGGACACCAAGAGGAGGCAAAAAGACTGGACACCAAGAGGGGGCAAAAAGACTGGACACCAAGAGGAGGCAAAAAGACTGGACACCAAGAGGAGGCAAAAAGACTGGACACCAAGAGGAGGCAAAAAGACTGGACACCAAGAGGAGGCAAAAAGACTGGACACCAAGAGGAGGCAAAAAGACTGGACACCAAGAGGAGGCAAAAAGACTGGACACCAAGAGGAGGCAAAAAGACTGGACACCAAGAGGAGGCAAAAAGACTGGACACCAAGAGGAGGCAAAAAGACTGGACACCAAGAGGGGGCAAAAAGACTGGACACCAAGAGGAGGCAAAAAGACTGGACACCAAGAGGAGGCAAAAAGACTGGACACCAAGAGGAGGCAAAAAGACTGGACACCAAGAGGAGGCAAAAAGACTGGACACCAAGAGGAGGCAAAAAGACTGGACACCAAGAGGAGGCAAAAAGACTGGACACCAAGAGGAGGCAAAAAGACTGGACACCAAGAGGAGGCAAAAAGACTGGACACCAAGAGGAGGCAAAAAGACTGGACACCAAGAGGGGGCAAAAAGACTGGACACCAAGAGGAGGCAAAAAGACTGGACACCAAGAGGAGGCAAAAAGACTGGACACCAAGAGGAGGCAAAAAGACTGGACACCAAGAGGAGGCAAAAAGACTGGACACCAAGAGGAGGCAAAAAGACTGGACACCAAGAGGAGGCAAAAAGACTGGACACCAAGAGGAGGCAAAAAGACTGGACACCAAGAGGAGGCAAAAAGACTGGACACCAAGAGGAGGCAAAAAGACTGGACACCAAGAGGGGGCAAAAAGACTGGACACCAAGAGGAGGCAAAAAGACTGGACACCAAGAGGAGGCAAAAAGACTGGACACCAAGAGGAGGCAAAAAGACTGGACACCAAGAGGAGGCAAAAAGACTGGACACCAAGAGGAGGCAAAAAGACTGGACACCAAGAGGAGGCAAAAAGACTGGACACCAAGAGGAGGCAAAAAGACTGGACACCAAGAGGAGGCAAAAAGACTGGACACCAAGAGGAGGCAAAAAGACTGGACACCAAGAGGGGATATATATATATATATATATATATAGCATGTATCCAGCCAAGTATGTATGTATGTATGTATATATAGCATGCATCCAGCCATGTATGTATATATGTATGTATGTATGTATGTATGTATGTATATCATGTATCCAGCCAAGTATGTATGTATAGCATGTATCCAGCCATGTATGTATATATAGCATGTTTCCAGCCCTGTATGTATGTATAAATAGCATGTATCCAGCCATGTATGTATGTATGTATGTATGTATGTATAGCATGTATCTAGCCATGTGTGTATGTATGTATGTATGTATGTATGTATGAATGAATAGCATGTATCCAGCCATGTGTGTATGTATGAATGAATAGCATGTATCCAGCCATGTGTGTATTTATGAATGAATAGCATGTATCCAGCCATGTGTCTATTTATATAAGTGTGTGTATGTATCCATCCAGCTGAGTGTATATAGCATGTTTCCAGACATGATTATATAGAATGTATGCAGCCATGTATTGTCATTAAAGATATATATTTTTTTAAGTACGTGGCTGATTGCATTAGCAGTTCCAAATTCCCAGTTACGCACTCTCCTTGTTAAACCTGTTTCATATCATTCTCACTGTTAAGTTGGTATAGAGACAGAGGGACATAAATCACCCAGAGTGGGACACTGGACATGTAATAGACTACGCACTGGACACAGCTGGAATACCAAGAGGACTCCTAATAACTGTGGGAATATCCTGCTGTTTTCTAAAACTGTAATCTACGAAGACAACAACCTTCAGAGAAGCAAGAACTCTAAAGGATCATGCCAACACGTGAACTCATGTTGTTATGCCTAAAATAGTCTCCGTGTGTATAAAAATGGAGCACGTAGCCATAGGATTCAGATTGCTCTTGAAATAGTAACATGGATTCTCTCCCGTTGGGTTGACAA
Source organism: Limnodynastes dumerilii (assembly GCA_011038615.1). Lineage (NCBI taxonomy): Eukaryota > Metazoa > Chordata > Amphibia > Anura > Limnodynastidae > Limnodynastes > Limnodynastes dumerilii. The sequence continues at coordinate 282,993 of WWET01002064.1, forward strand.
TATAATTTAAATAATCGTGGTCTCTCTTCCCCTCTTTCTGCTTAATCTTTCTGTTAAGATTGCTTTGTGTTTGTAATTATTCAGTTAAATTTGCACTTACTAATATGTATAATGATTTCTTTTCCTAAGGATGAATTTAAACCTTACATTGTGTCTGTTTTCCTACCTGTATTGTGTCATAAGTAAAACCTGTTATATTTTAAGACCACAGCAATTGAATCAGTCACTTATGTCTATCTGTCTAGCCCAAATATGTATATATAACATGTATCCATCTCTATATGTGTAACATGTATCCATCTATATACAGTATGTGTAACATGTATCCATCTATATATGTATAACATGTATCCATCTATATATGTGTAACATGTATCCATCTATATATGTTATGTGTAACATGTATCCATCTATATACAGTATGTGTAACATGTATCCATCTATATACAGTATGTGTAACATGTATCCATCTATATACAGTATGTGTAACATGTATCCATCTATATACAGTATGTGTAACATGTATCCATCTATATACAGTATGTGTAACATGTATCCATCTATATACAGTATGTGTAACATGTATCCATCTATATACAGTATGTGTAACATGTATCCATCTATATATGTATAACATGTATCCATCTATATATGTGTAACATGTATCCATCTATATACAGTATGTGTAACATGTATCCATCTATACATGTGTAACATGTATCCATCTATACATGTGTAACATGTATCCATCTATATATGTGTAATATGTATCCATCTCTATATGTGTAACATGTATACATCTATATACAGTATGTGTAACATGTATCCATCTATACATGTGTAACATGTATCCATTTATATATGTGTAATATGTATCCATCTCTATATGTGTAACATGTATACATCTATATACAGTATGTGTAACATGTATCAATCTATATACAGTATGTATAAGATGTATCCATCTATATACAGTATGTGTAACATGTATCCATCTATATACAGTATGTGTAACATGTATCCATCTATACATGTGTAACATGTATCCATCTATACATGTGTAACATGTATCCATCTATGTATGTATAACATGTATCCATCTATACATGTGTAACATGTATCCATCTATACATGTGTAACATGTATCCATCTATGTATGTAAATATTACATGTAACCAGCTTTGTTTGTAAGCATGTATAAAATATATCCAGCCATGTATGTATATGTTTGATCTTACATAAATAGATGTTATAGACACAGTAGCTATTATATTCAGTATTCACTTGAAACAATGCTAGATCAGCATTTTTCTTCTTTTCTGTATTTAGATTGTGTTCTGACTGTGTGAAAGTGAAATAAAAATAATAATAAGAGTCCACCAGAGATCATCTAAGCAAATTTCCGATCATGGATGAAGACGGAACTCACATGTCTGAGAGGATATTAATTCTCACATTGAAGATCATCGGCCTGTTGACTGGAGAGGTGAGGAGAATTCTGGGAGTGTCACATGACCTCACTCTAATCTCTAGTAATAACACGGATGTGACTGGAGACGTGAGGAGGATTCTGGGAGTATAACATGACATCATTCTTATCTCTAGTAATAACACAAGAATGTGACTGGAGAGGTGAGGAGGATTCTGGGAGTGTCACATGACATCACTCTTATCTATAGTAAAAATACAGGGATATGACAGGAGAGGTGAGGAGGATTCTGGGAGTGTTACATGACATTACTCTTATCTCTAGTAATAACACAGGGATGTGACTGGAGAGGTGAAGAGGATTCTGGGAGTGTCACATGACATCACTCTTATCTCTAGTGTAATAACAGGGATGTGACTGGAGAGGTGAGGAGGATTCTGGGAGTGTCACATGACATCACTCTCATAGGGGCTGATCCAGCCCTACGGCCGCCGTCGTTTTTACGGCGGCCGTATGCGTAAGAACAGCATAAATATTTTGCCCGGCGTAATTTATGAGCCATTTATCTAGCGTCCATAACTACAGCGCAGTTACGGAAGCTGGGCGGCGGGAGGGAGGGTAATTAGGGGATTGCTGGGTTAGGGAGGTTACGCTCCTGTGTGAGCGTAGTTACACACAGTTACGCCGTAGGGTAGCCTTCAGCCGGCGTTACTGTGTGTAACTACGCTCACACAAGGGGAGTGACGGAGTACACGAGAACTACGCTGGCGGTGTTTACCGTGTTTACGGCCAGCGGGCCAGCGTAGCTCTGGATTCAGGCCCATAGTCTATAAATGTTTTATGTGGTTTGTCTCTAATTCATTCTTTTATCCAACTAGATATTGGTATTCCATGACTTAAATGTTTACCTTTATATTATGTAACAATATAATGTGTTTTATACCCACTGAGACATTTATGATCCTCTATTTATAGCATTATTAATTGGTGAAGCAGACATCTAGAGAGAATGAGACGTCCAGCAGTCGTGTTTCAGAACGAAGAAGCAGAAACCAGAGGTGCATTATAGAGCCCCCACCTCTATCCCTGATACACGAGAGAGACAATGACCAGAAGATCCTGGAACTCACCAACAAGATCATTCAGCTGCTGACTGGAGAGGTGACTGCTGGGAATGGGACATTATACAGTGACACCAGGTGATGTGTGTGACTGGATAGGTGACTTCTGGGAATGGGACATTATACAGTGACACCAGGGGATATGTGACTGGAGAGGAGACTGCTGGGAATGGGACATTCTAAAATCACCAGTACCCGTCTACCTGTATTTCAGTTAATGGGGACACGAAGGTCCTGGAATCTGATGGTTTCATACCTTTTTCTACAGGAGTGTTTAGAAGAACACACGGATGTGATGACACAGAATCTGCAGCCCCTCAAATCAGTGGGTAAGAGGGGATTTAATTACTGTGATTGGTTGCCTGCCAGACTTTGGTGCACACTACAACCACATCAGGGACAGTCCTGTGTCCCCGAACTGCAGCCACTCCTAAAGTGTCTTGGAAAATACGGCATTTTTTACTTAATTTTGTTATATAACAATGTATAACTTACAGTCACAGTAAATGCACATGTATATGTCCAGATATTTTTTTTGCAGTCTGTCTGAGACTGTATAAAATGTGGGCTTTGGATAATGGGCTGGATCCAGACTTAAGAAGGAGCTTGAAATAAAGAAAGGAGGGATACTCCTGGGCAAAACCATGTTGTTTTCAGGGGGAGTTAAGTTCATTGTATTCTTTGCATGCAGTGATATATCTATGAATTGCTTACTGCACACAGATACTGACCAGCGTTACTATCACACTGTTATTTATCACCCCTCATTTCTAATACTATTATTATTTTTATTACACAGATAGTGACCAGCGTTACTATTACAATGTTATTTAGACTTTGGATAGGAAACATCACCTCTCAACTCTAATACTATTATATTATTGCATAGATACTGACCAGCGTTACTATTACACTGTTATTTAGACATGGGCTGGGAGATGCCACCTCTTAACTCTAATACTGTTGGCAACAGATTAAATTTGACTCCCCTGAAATCAACATGGTTTAGCCCAGGAGTAACTTTCCTCTCTTAATTTAAAGCTCCTTCTTAAGTCTGTATCCAGCCCTGTGTCACTACCCCAGATTTAAACAATGCTTACACAATGTGTTTCTCTCCACCAGATCTTGCTGAATTTTCAATGAAAACTGAGAAATCCTGTACCTCTATTTCTTTATCAGATTCTATTAGTAAGGAACAAAATACATTAAGCTGTAAGGGGAAATCAAATTCATATGAAGAAGGAAACATTACTATCATTTCTAAAGCCACAGACCATATGCAATATACATCAAATTATATTAAGGTGAATTTAGACTCACACGAAGAAGGAAAGTTTACCAACATTTTATCACCTGATCATATACAAACTTATATTAAGGAGGAAACCTCCTGCAATGAGGAAAATCTCAAGAACACTGACATATGTTTTCACAACCATCAGACACAAGTGAAGGAGGAATCCATATTAGGAAAAGGAGTAGGGCTTACTGACACTGACAGCTGTACACAAACAGACAAAGCAAAATGTACATCTCTGCATATTAAAGAGGAAACCGTCTCAGATGAAGAAGGAAATATCTCAATGACTGACATTTATTTATCCAAAGAACACATACAACATACCACTATTAATATGAAAGTGGAAACAGTCTCTAACGAGAAAGGAAATCACTCAGATCATAAACTGACTACATCTACCTTTACTGACAAGTATGGAAAAAATTGCGAAGAAGAAGAGAAACCATTCTCATGCTCCGAATGTGGTAAACGCTTTAAATATAACTCTAAGCTTACAAGCCATAAGAGAATTCATACAGGAGATAACCCATTTTCTTGCTCTGTATGTGGAAAATCTTTTAACCGTAAAAGAGATCGTCAAACACACCAGAGAATTCATACAGGAGAGAAGCCATATTCTTGTTCTGACTGTGGTAAATGTTTTAACGTGAAAGCAAATCTTGTGACACATCAGAGGATTCACACAGGAGAGAAACCATACTCTTGCTCTGTTTGTGGGAAATGTTTTATTAGCAACTCAAATCTTGTTACACATCAGAGGATTCATACAGGGGAGAAACCTTATGCTTGTCCTGAATGCGGGAGATGTTTAAGTAATAATTCTGAATATAACAGACATCAGCGGAGTCCCCGTACCCGTGTACTGATTGTGGAAAGCGGTTTATCAGCAAAGCTGAACTGAATAGCCATCAGAGAATTCACACTGGAGATAAACCATTTTCTTGCACAGTGTGGGAGATGTTTTAGCAGGAAATCACATTTTATGACACATCAGTGGATTCACACAGGAAAGAAACAATTTTCTTGCTCTGAATGTGGGAAGTATTTTTGCAGCAAGTCTAATCTAGTTACACATCGGAAAATTCACACAGGACAAAAACAGTATGTTTGTCCTATATGTGGAAAATGTTTTAATAATAGTTAAAATCTTGCTTCACACCATAAGATTATCTTGTTCTGAATGTGGGAAATGTTTTACCACTAATTCTCAACTTGTTGCACATCGGAGAAGTCACACGGGAGAGAAACCATACTCCTGATATTTTGAAAGTTGTATATTTTTTAACACTCTCAGCACCAGTACCCCACGTGTCTCTGTGTTGTGTATTCTCCTGATCTGAATGTGAGACACAGGGAAAATGGCTTAAGCTGGTTCTGAATGTGATAAATGCTATAGTAAGCCAAATCTTGTTATACAACACAAAGGAGAAAAACCTTTTACCTGCTCTGTGGAAGTTTTTTTTTTTTTTCATCAATAGTTTTTATTATTTTTGAACACAAAGAAAATATGGGGCACAGAACAAAGATAGGGAAGGAACATACAGGTATAATCTCAAGGATTAACTGAACATTGTATATCAAACCTCAGTATTCTTCCATATCCTATATTTAAACATGTTATGAAACAACAATAACAACAGCTAAGAAGGGAGAAAAGAAAGAAAAAAAAAAAAGAAAAAGGAAGGAGGGGGAAGGAGAGGGGGATTACACTCAAATAATCCTAGTCACACCGATTGGGAGGTCCAGCCGCTTATAGTCTTAGCAAAGCCAACCTTGGGATCTGGAAAAGTAGCCCTTCAAGACTAAATACCATACCCTTTCCTAACTGCTATGAGGCTGTTCAATTAGGTCAGAGACCTTGATATTAAAACAAATTGATTTAGGTATACCCTGTTGTTTGTTGAATGTGGAAGTTTTAATAGTAAATTGGATCCTATAAAAGATCAGAGTAATCACACTCGGTAGAAAGCATTTTTACAGGAACTGTTCTTTTATGGGAGCCTTTTTCACTTGTAGAGTCCAGTATAGATTTTTTGTAGTATGGAAATTATAGTTGCAAATGTAAAAACCATTAATGACCCAAAGGACCCAACACTATTAAAAAAATTCATGTATATAATTTATATATTTCTGGACAGTTTATTTTATTAACAGTATTTTTACTATCTTGGGCTTGGCAGACAGAGGGTTTACTTAAAAATGTTGTCCTTATGTTGCCTTTACTGCAATATGTAAAATTAAGTAGGAAACTTAATTCAAAAGGACAACATTTACAGTGCCTGTCAAACTGAAACTTATCTGGTATATTAATAACATTATATTTCTATAACAAAAAGAACTTCTAACATTTTATTTAGCTGCCCAATGAAAGCAGGAGAAAATGGGTCCCATTAGCATACCTCCAAAGAGAGCCGATTCCAGTGGGACAGTCCCGCTTTCGGGGTACTGTCCTACTGTCACGCCCGCCTCACAATTTGTCCCGAGAGATCAGACTCTCAGGACAAAGATTTTTTTTTTTTAAAGCCCATCCCACGGTATATGCAGAGTATGCCGCGGTATTTGTGACAGGGCTTTAAACAGAACAGCCAAGCAGGTAATACAGGGAGCCCTGTAGGACAAACCTGTTACTTTGAATAGCAGTGACCAATCCTATGCGGTCACTGCCATTCTACAAACAGATTTTGTTCTACAGGGCTCCTTACCACTACCGCACCACGTGACCGCAGACTGTGAGAGGCAGCAGCAGAGAGAGGGAGCGCCGCAGAGGAAGGGAGAAGACGTCAAAGGTAAATCACAGAATATATGGAGGCTGGGCATTACAAGAGGTATATAATGGAGGCTGGGCATTACAAGAGGTAGATAATGGAGGCTGGGCATTACAAGGGGCAGACAAAGGAAAGAGGCTGAGCATTACAAGGGGCATACAAAGGAACGGAGGCTGAGCATTACAAGGGGCAGACAAAGGAAAGGAGGCTGGGCATTACAAGGGGCGGCCAGTGGAGGCTGAACATTACAAGGGGCAGACAATGGAGGCTGGACATTACAAGGGGCACACAAAGGAGGCTGGATATTACAAGGGGCACACAATGGAGGCTGGATATTAAAAGGGGAACACAGTGAGGCTGGATATTAAAAGGGGCACACAGTGGAGGCTGGACATTACAAGGGACAGACAATGGAGGCTGGACATTACAAGCGGCAGACATGGAGGCTGTATATTACAAGAGGCAGACATGGAGGCTGGACATTACAAGGGGCAGACATGGAGGCTGGATATTACAAGGGGCAGACATGGAGGCTGGATATTACAAGGGGCAGACATGGAGGCTGGGCATAATAATAGAGGCAGACATGGAGACTGGACAAATAAACCGGGGCAGACATATGGACGCTGGACATAATAATAAGGGACAGACATGGAGACTGGACAAATAATAAAGAGGCAGACACAGAGACTGGACAAATAATAAAGAGGCAGCCATGGAGACTGGACAAATAATAAAGAGGCAGACATGGAGACTGGACAAATAAACGGGGGAGACACAGATGCTGAACATAATAATAATGCACAGATATGGAGGTAGGATAAATAAAGAGGTGGATATGGAGGCTGGACATATGAATCCTGGACAAATAATAAGGGGTTGACAGATGGATGGTTGTTAAATAAAAGGGGCAGGCACTATACCTGCTGGCCTGGTGATGCAAGACACACCCACTTTCCCAGACACGCTCACTGGGTGGTACAAGACAAACCCCCTCTGCCAGGCCGCAAAATTTCGTCCCTCTTTTAAATTCTCAAATGTTGGGAGGTATGCATTAGGTTGGAGACCAAGGTAACTAGTGCCAGTTCTCCAAAAGAGTGTATTGGGCTCTGTTGAACTGAAGGCTGTATGCACTCGGCACTGGCAAATGGTTGGATATAGTACAGCTGCGGGTGGCTCGTTGATCTCGTTAGTCATTTCCATGGAGTTTGACAACTGCAATTATGTCCTCAAATTGAAAGGTCAATCTAATAGTATTCATCCACTTGTTTCTCCACATAGCCGTGAGGTTTCATCAGAAGGTAAGTATGTAAATAGCCTTCACAATGCTGTTTATAAAGGGTGGATACCAATCACCTAATCCACACCTGGATGTGTCAGGATACCATAGCCCCTGTGGACTAAATAAACCTATAACACGGAGCAGTTAAACATGAATAGACAAATATAACAAATCAACGCAAGCCCAAATATCTATAACTGACAATATATGAACATAATAACAACTGTATACGAAGCAGCTAGGCATATAATACAATCCAATATCAAACAATATATTTAGTAAGATATAAAAAGATATAAAAAAATATCAATCACAAGACATAAGCACAAGGACCCTATAAGCATTATGCAATTCTAAGTGTAAATACCCATTATATAAAAATTCATAAACAACGAGAAATATTGAATATAAATCTATAATGTACTAATGTTCACAAAATGAGACTGAGCCAAAAAAACTAAATACGAAATACAGGACAAGAAACGGCACCGGAATAAATGGCACTATTGTCAATTAACGTGACCTAATAATCCTCAAAATCCAGGACTATCATTTCATTGAGGCCCTTATTCATTGAGGACAATGGTCTGGATCCAGACTTAAGTAAGTGGTTGAAATGAGTTACTCCTGGGATAAACCATGTTGATTTCAGGGGGAGTAAAGTTAATTGTATTCTTTGTATGCAGGGAAATATCTTTGAATTGCTTACTGCACACAGATACTGACCAGTTTTACTATCACACTGTTATTTATCACCTCTCATCTCTAACACAATTATATTATTACACAGATACTGACCATCGTTACTATTACACTGTTATTTATCACCTCCCATACTATTATATTATTATTATATTATTACACAGATACGTTACTATCACACTGCTATTTAGACTTGGGATAGGAAACATCACCTCTCAACTCTAATACTGTTTGCAACAGATGAAATATGACTCCCCTGCAATCAACATGGTTTATCCCAGGGGTCAGGCTGGACCTCCCCTCTTTTAGGAGGGGTCACTGTTACCATGTCTGTGGATAGAGGTTACAATCGAGTGGGATAATAGTGAGTCCTATATAAGCTGTGAAGTTGTGAATTCATTGATTGCATCAGTACCACCAATTCATTGCATATTTGTTAATGGGATGTAACTGCAGTGGTTCTTTGATTCCCTGCAAATCCTAGGAACTGCGTAATTCATGTGTTGAGAGCCCTTTGACCAGCCTGTGAGGAGCCTGACATAAGTTATACAGCAAAGGTGAGGGACCCAGTCTGTCACCAACTTTTCAACCTAAGTAGAGCTCGTAGCATCAATTGTCACACAATGCTCAAAACCAATCCTTGCGCAATGCACCAAAACCTTTGTGTGTAGCACACCCTAACCGATGGACCAACTTGTGCGTCGGATGCGTAAATGTTTGAAGTTGCCCGCGTGCTGTCAGACTGACTTGAGCCGGCCTCCCTAAACAGACTATTTATAGCAATCTTGGCTCTTTAGGTGGCCATAACTATAAAACTGTGGGGGATAGAAAGAATAATGAGAAAAATTACAAAAATACCTTAATCTTCATAAAGCCTTTTCTTCATTCTCAACTTTCTCTGTAGACTTCATCCTAAATATTGTAACCCTCATATACATTTTTATTTTGCATTGACCTGTTAATGGCTTTAGTTCAATAAACAAGAGGAAGTCTGATAAGACTGTGCTTTATAGGAGAAATTGATTCATCTCTGACCACAAAGTGTCAACAGGGACATGTGTAAACTGCACACCAGGCAAACAATGGAGTTAAACATTGTCCATGAGCATTGTTTGGTTTAAAGAATGACTGGTTAAGGCTGACAGAGGCAACCTGTGGAACTCCTGGCATTGCAAAAATTACCAATCCAAGCATGCTCCAACAACGCAGAAAGAGCAGGACAGACATAATGATGTACATGGTTGCCTACTTTTGAAAAATCATTTCAGGGAGAAAAGTAAAAAGCAGTCACCAGGGTTTGTGTATGGGTGTCTTGTA
>WWET01002065.1:0-17054 GCA_011038615.1 Limnodynastes dumerilii
CATCGTAGCTCTGGATCAGGCCCTTTGTGAGTAAGGGCAAAACAGGTGTAAGTGTAAATCTAGGTTAAACCATTTTGCAAATTAAGAGGTGATAATTAATTTTAATTATTTTACATGTAGAAAAATACTTTACTTTTGTACATAGAACTCAAATACTGCATAGCTTTATGTTTAATCTATAAAACAAAGTTGAGCTAAGAAACATAACCTCTCAATTCTAATGCTGATTTCACAATTTAAAATCCGCTCTGGATTCCCAAGGACGTAATAGGGTTTCAGAGTGGTGTTGGAAGCTAGAGGGTTTGATATATGATCTGTTCATGTGTAAGTGGGCAAAGGGTTAAGATACACGGCAAGCCTTGGCTGGACAGGACAAAACAAGCTGGACTGGACTTGACCAGGACTGGATTAAATTTGATAAAGTTATCTGGACTGGACTTCACCAGGACTGGATTAGCATTGATAAGCTTAGCTGGACTGGACTAGACCAGGACTGAACTTGACTCGTACTGGACCAGGATTGGACATGAACTGGAACAGGACTTGACTTGACCAGAACTGGGTTGAACTTGACTTGACCTGGAATGGACATGAACAGGAACAGGACTTGACTTGACCTGGACTGGACTAGGAGACATGAACTGGAACAGGACTTGACTTGACCTGGACTGGACAAGTAGTAACAATCTGCAGACAGCAGGGATCAGAAGCTGGAATAGAAATCTGTAGACAGTTCACTGCTGACTGGGATAACCAGGCTGATTACTGCTGGCTGGTTTTGCAGGCTGATAGCTACAAGCTGAATTCTGCAAACAGCGCTCTCTCAAGGAGTAAACAGGAACCAGGCAACTTGAATGACCAAGTTGTTCTGGCACTGTAGGTACAGTGCTCTGGGTTTAAATAGAATGCCCATGACCAGAATTGGATAGCCTGGTCATATGATTCCTAGAGCTGGACTCTGATTGGCTGGAACAAGTCATGTGATGATTCCAAGATGGCAGCACCTATGAAATAGTCCTGGAAGCATGGTAATGGCCAGAAAGAGCATCAAATAGATGACCCCTGATGCAAGGCAAGTTACCCATTGACTAATGTAATGTAATTTAACAGTTAAGTTGATAATATCTGTTCTACTCAGACTTTGATCGACAATATTAACAGGATAGGGTGCACATAAATTCTAATTATAACAATTAAACATTCTGGAGAATGAAATGAAAATGTAAATAAATATTCATGGTAATAAAAATGATATGTTATTTGTTCAATAACACAGCAAACAAAATATGTATATGTAGGTATGTGCACTTACCTGCCATTTTGATAGCTATATCTTTGAAAAATGTTAGTGGGCTTACCTGTTTGATTATATAAGACATGATACAACATGACTTGTACATGAAAATTTATAGTGTGTGAGGTTTATTACCCAGACAAGGTATGATTGAAGTAAAGCCCATATGCTCACATAACAAAAACCAGGAAACTTTTGTTCCTATTGTGCAAAAATATGTTTCTGTGGTTTTCGAAATATTAACACTGATTGTGGTCTTGTATAAAGACCACAATAAGATGATGTGAACATCTGAACATTTGTGGTGCACAAGTCACAGCAGGCTCTGATGAACACTTAACATTTCTGTTGTAAAGCACACTGCGCTTGCACCAACTAATTACACTGAACAGCCAATCAGTGCTACATTGTGATTAATTATATCTCTGACGACAGGATGGGTTGAGCCACCACGCGTCTGTGATACGCAAGGTGTGTGCCGGAACGCTAAGTCCTTAGTATGATTCTGTGTTCTGTATGAGACCCTTCCATGCGTGGACAGTTAAGGAGCTGCAGCAGCTGCGCGCCGGGAGAGGGACGCCGTCAGGGAACCAGGAAGCAGGTAAGTGCGGCGTCTGCCGCGGTTCGTGATAGTCTGTAAGGATCCATGCATGAGATACATGAAATATGCAGCAGTGACAGGGACTAGGCGAGTTTTACATGCCATCACCATTAGTGTGATGATATGTAACATATATTCATGGAAATAATTAATCAAGTAGCAGATATATTAATACAATTACAAATGAGCAATTAGCAATGAACAATTTTGATATTGGTATGAATTACATGTATGTGAGTGAATAAGCTGGACAAGTGCTCTAAAGATTTCTTTATTTACAATGCTAGCATTGCCTTGGCAACCATGGCAACGATAGCCTTAACACTAACGATTGCTGTACCCCTGATTGATGTATTTACAAAGTGTCACATTGTCACACATTAAGGGCCAGATCCTGAGTTCAGTACGAAAGCGTATTTACAATTGCTGCTTACATAATTTCGACTCTTTGTATGTACTACGCGTGCGTGCAGCAGATATTAGGCGTCATAACTCTGATCGTGTGTACCTTCCTCATAACTACGAACGAAGGGGTGGGTCATCCTTACTACAGCCGGAAATACGCATTGTAGGTGGAGGCATTTAATTTGTACATTAAGGGCTGAGTTAGGCTGTTACATGCTACAATCAATTACATACGACCGTACTTCCTCAAGGAAAAGTTAGGGTTTGGTACTCGTAAATCAAGTAAATTACATGCGACCGAGGGGAGTGCCCGGGGAGTGCATAGTACTTATGATTACGTAAATATGCTACGACATCGTACTTAAAGTGCACTTAGGTCTGGATCTGGCCATAAATTACGCCATCTTAAGATGGCGCTAGGGTAAGTATTCCAACAGTGTCCTAATATATCTCCCTTTCCCTCCCCCTTATAGCTGTTATTAGGGGGAGGAAAAGGGTGTATATATCAGGAGACAGCTGAAATACAAGTAAAAAAAAAGGCAAATAGTTAAAACTTAACTCTCCGGGCATCGCGTCTGCCTCGGGGTCCCACACATGCGCAGTGTTACATAGAAACATAGAAAGTGACACATGGCCCATCCAGTCTGCCCAGTTGTTTATTTAAAACTATACTGACCATAGACCCTATTTACCCTCCAATTAGTTTGAGATTTAGGATATCCTTATATTTTTACCAAGCATGTTTACACTGTTCTACTGTGTTAGTCTCAACCACCTCAGATGGGAGGCTATTCCACGTATCTTTCACCCTTTTAGTGCAGTAATTTTTCTGCACATTTCCTCTGAATCTACCGCCCTCAAGTTTATATTCATGCCCTCGTGTTCTATTACACCTCTTCCTTCAAAAAATGCCACCCTCCTCTAGCCGTTCACAACCCTTGATATATTTAAAAGCTGCTATCATACCCCCCCTCTCCCTTCTCTGCTCCAAGCTATACATGTTTAGTTCCTCTAGCCTTTCTTGGTATGTTTTGTAAGACAGGCCACGAACCATTTTAGTTGCTCTTCTTTGCACAGTCTCTAATGTATTTATGTCTTTCTGGAGATATGGCCTCCAGAACTGAACACAGTATTCTAAGTGAGGGCGTACCAACAATCTATAAAGGGGAATCACTACTTCTCTCTTTCTGCTACTAATTCCTCTCCCTATGCAACCAAGCATCTGACTTGCCTTTCTTATTGCTTTGTTACATTGCTTGGCTACCCTTAAGTCACATGATATAATGACTCCTAGATCCCTTTCCTCAACAATAGTTTGTAATATAGTTCCATTAATGATATATTGAGCTTTTGGGTTTATGTGCCCCGAATGCATGATTTTTTTTGGGCTTATATGGCAGTTGCCACACTCTTGACCATTCCTCCAGTCTACCTAGATCATCCCTTATTTTGTGTATCCCTGCTGGCATGTCTACTCTGTTACATATCTTCTTGTCATCTGCAAAAAGGCATATTTTCCCCTCAATACCACAGGCAATATCACCTATAAAGATTTTACATAGCACTGGTCCAAGTACAGAACCCTGGGGTACTCCACTGGTTACCTTACCATCCCCTGAAGGGATTCCATTTACTACAACCCTCTGTTGTCTATCCTGTAACCAAGATTGTATCCATGCAACAGTGTTGTTTGCCTTTTGGGACATTACATTTTTAATGTCCCAAGCTCCGAGCGAGGCCGAACGATGTAATCAAAAGTCTCGCAGATTATCGCGGGACCTTGTCGGAGGGGTAAGTATTAGTAAATATGCGCCACGGTGTTGCAAGGCTCACTGTGCTTAAATGATTAGCGCTCGATGCACTAATCATAGTAAATGGAGCCCCTTGTCCCATCTTACTCTTCCTCAGCCATCATTCCTTAAAATGAGATCCCAATACTCATATCTTCTTGCTTGATTACCTTTATCCCTAATAACTTAATGTCGGCTCCTTGTCTCTCATCCCTCATACTAAATGAACTCTCATTCTTTTTGCACCTACAGTTTCCCATCACCGCTTTTAGAACACACACTCACAATATTCACAGGCAGGATCTTTTTCTCTGTATGGCTTATGTTAAGCTAGCTTCTTAAGTGTCATCATATCTTCACTAATTCCTATTCTCTATGTATTTGTTGTTTTTCAAGCCCCAGTATCGTGTCAGGTGGAATATAATTCTATTGTATTCTTATGGAGAATAATGGAGGTTAATAACCATGAAAATACAAACTTATAGTACTGTAGTCTGTAGTTACCAACAGTATCTATTGTGTTTGGAATTATCATACCAAATAAAGAGGATTACATTTCAGAAGTTAACAGTTTACATAGTGACCAGGAAACAACAAGAAATGCAACGAATAAACAGCACTTGAATTACAAAGTAGATCTTGCTGAAAAGTAGTGTTGTAAATAAACTAAGAGAAATAATATCTGGGCTATAACCAGTGGTGGGATTCAGCCAGTTCGCACCGGTTCTGCAGAACCGATACCTAATGTAGGTATCGGTTCTGCGAACCGTTTACTAGTAGTGCACGCTGGTGGTGACTGCAGTGCATCCCCAGCCTCCTCCTCCTCTGTAGGAATGAGGTTGCATGACCTGGGGAAACCCGGGTTATTGCCGGAGTGGAGATCTGAAGGAGGTATTACTTAATTCAACAGCTGTCTGTACTTAACCCAGGAATTAGTAAATAAATTACCTGTCATCACCAGTACTTTGTAAACAAGTTTGTTTACTTGCATGCAGCATGTATTAAGGAGAGTTTATATGATAAAGTGACTTATACTTGCATGCGGCATGCATCAAAGAGAGTTTATATGATAAAGTGACTTATTCCTAACATCATATCAAAGATTTCAAAGGCAGACTAGAATATCACCTTTGTTACTTTACAAACTAAAATCAACAATTTAACCTTTATTTAGCTTTTATGTTTAGTGTAAGGTTTATAATTGTTAACAAATGCTGCCTACTTTTTGTTTGATCTGATATGCTCTGTGGGCAGTGCACCATTAGCCATTATTTTGCAACATGCTTAAACAATGGAGCCTTTTATAATACAACAATAAATCTTGTCAGTTATGTTTTAATCTTTCTTGAACATAAAATACAAACACAGCACAATAAAGAAGAAACCTGCCGGGAATCCAAAGATAGCTTGCCCAGACATGAAGTGATATTTCATGAAAGCTCCCCCTCCAGTACTATTCCCTACTGAAAGTTTGCCAGTTATATTTACAAAGATACCTTACAGCATAGTGCAGAATTTGCGCACGTTTTTGGACTGGCTCCTTCATGCATGTCCACATTCTGAGTTTCAGTAGGAACAAAAGAGAAGCCCGGAGCTCCATACAAACATTACAAAACACTATGGGCCTGATCAAGACCTACGCTCGTGTGCGTTTTTACAATGGTCGTAGGCGTAAAAACGTCCATTTGTACTTACTGCGCATGTGCGGCGCAGATGTTACACTCATCTTACACTCAGAAATTCTGAGCGTATAGGTCTTGAGCGTACCAGCTTCGTAACTATGGTCGATGGTTTCATGAGCGTAGGTCTGGATCAGGCCCTATGCGTCAGCACATAAATAAAAAGGAGGTTTAGTTCACAATATAGCTATATTGGGTTAAGCTTATCTGCCCAGCGTCAAGGCACCTCCTGTAGGTGAGTCCTTATCTGACTGCTATATGTGTAGTCAGGAGGCCTGTATTAAGACACTCCTGCCATATGAAAAGTGTGCAGTGGCCATATCTGAGTTTTAGAAGTCTAGTGCAAATGTATATATGCTCAACATTTTTAAAGACAGGGAACCTGAGTCAGACTTAGTAAATATGGGTGAAATTTGCTCATTGTGGTCCGGATTCACAGTTATGTAGTTTTCGTCTTACGTACGTTGTTTTAAGAATTGAGCTACTATGCATGTGTACTAGCTTATTTACGCTATCTACGTATCATTTCTGTACATATATTGCATAAGCGCGATCTTAAGGCCGCACTTCGGAAATCTACGTACAGAAATGGTACATAAATAGCATAAATAATCTACTACGCATGCGTAAAACAACGTACGTAAGACGAAAACTCTGTGAGCTGAAATACAACATATAAACTCTAGTTTAATATTCTAGGAACTAGACTAAACCAAATGCCCTTGATTTAAATCATTGGCGTATCTAGGGCAAATTACGCCCAGGGCAATTGCCCAAAATGCGTCCCCAACCCCCCTCCAGAAAAATAAGGAATAAAACCCTGCTTACCTGACTCTGACCTCCGATCTGTGTGAGAGCAGCTGTGTCGGGGCATGCGACTCCTCCCCCTCGGTGTTCAGCCAGACAGAGTTGGTTGGTCACATGACACACTACTACTCTTGCAGTATGTCCAATAGGTTGACGCTGTCACTGAGGGATCGCATGCCGCGGCGCACCTGCAATCACACAGAGCGCTCAGAGTCGAGTAAGCAGATTTTTATTCTTTTCTTTTTGACAGGAAGTTCCGCCCCCTCTTTTCTTCAGTGAAAATGACAGCTGCTCCAGCTGTCATTTTAACAGATGAGGAGAGGATATGGAGCCTCTTCTCATCTGTGCAACGGTGGGTTCTGCTGGGTATGTGCTCTAATGGCACCGATGGCGGCTCCAAAGCTATCAGCACCCAGGGCACGTGCCCTACAAAACTCACCCTAGTTACACCATTGTTTGAAATGGTATTTACACTGTCATGTTAATTAGTTAATTCATATCATCCAACATTTTGGAGCCCAAAAACAGATAGCTATGCTTCCATCCAGACCAAGCTCCGCCCCTGTCCCACACAAGCTCTGCCCCATCATCATGCCGCACAAGGCAAAAATATAAAAAGTATTTAAAAAGAAAACCCTGCCTCCAGTATAGGCCACCTATCGGGACAAACTGAAGGCAGTTGGAATTGGGACAGTTGGGAGGTATGGTTAATTGAAGGCTGAATCGGTTTGAATGGTTTCAAAGAGCAGGAGACCATGAATCTGGCCCATTATGACAACCTATGAACTGTATCTTAGTGCACCCTTGATGTGTAAATGCAGCATCCTATAAAAGCTTTTTTTTGCTTCATGTTGATAGGGGCTGCTAATGTGTGATAAGGAGAGAGTTGGCTATTACCCTATTACCATCCCCTAGACATAAGTTCAGCAACAGATGGAATGCTACTGATTGTCAAAACAGTTGTTAAATAACACAGTTTACAGGCTTTAATAAGATGAGATTTACATATTCGCTTATGCTATAATACTTTGTAAAGTGTCATTTTTTTTTAAACTTCAGTTTACATTCTCGCTGTCTGACACGCAGTAAGATAGTAGATTAGAAAACCTCTTGCAAAGTTGACATAATGATGCCGCGTCAATTTCACACTCATTTTAGTGAGATAGGTTTATCCACTTAGTGTAATAACAAAGCACGCTTATGCCTCTCACCCATTTGTGTCTTAATATGACACCATGTGGAACGAATTCACATGTTACTCTGTACTGATCTGTGACCGCATAGTAATGCACAGGATCTGGATGGCGCTGGATCATATTCCCACAAATGCATCCAGTTGTTATGACAGGGTGTGAAAGCTTCTATGTCAGATAGATTATTGTAAGCGGGGAACAGTCTTAGCATCAGTGGTTTTAAAATAACTATTTGATTTGATAGCAGAGTTGATTGCAAATATCCTGTCCTGTAAGGGTTTGCTATTTCATTAACCTTACCTGTCCTGAGATAATTGAGGATAATCTATTTTGTCTCTTGTTGATTGTTACAGCATGAAGCCGTAGCGATCAATATAATCTCTGAATGCACCATTGTCAGATGAATCTCAAAATCCTGCTGTCCTTACAGTGTATAAACCAATGATTTTTGATAGGGCCGTTCTCTTCCAGCCAGTTCTGAACATGCCAGAGACTCCCACAATGCTGCACTGCATAGGAGATATGTATTGGGGGTGGGAATAAGTATGTAAACTGTACAGTAAAGGCTTGGCTAAGGGTCCAGGTGGTGGATCCACAATCCACACGTAGGAGAGCAGGAGGAGTGCCCTGTTCTCTGGCATGCGGGGTTGTGGATCACCAATTCCGTACAATAGCCTCCGCAGCTATCTGTGAATACAGAACAGTGGTGGAGAGGTTGAGTTTTACTAAATGCTAGAAAAGAGCTTTTTGTCCTCTTTCTAGACCAGTGTTTCTCAACCTCGGTCCTCAGGGACCCCTTACAGTGCATGTTTTCCAGGTCTCATTGCTGGAGCACAGGTGTGTTCATTACTAACGGACGCATTTTAAAAGATCCACAGGTGGTACTCATTATATCACTAGTGATTCTTTAAGGAAGCCTAGAAAATATGGACTGTTAGGGGTCCCTGAGGACCAAGGTTGAGAAACACTGATCTAGACCTTTAATTATTTTTCTGAATAGTTACAAAAACACCTCCATTCCACCCTCACACATGTATGTGTCTTAAATATAGATCTATCAATTGTCCAATATTCATCTTTCACATTAGACAGCTGTAGAGGTCAGGTAACAATAGACCCAAAGCCAGTATATAATTAAAGAACATTGAGTAAGTGTTTCTTTTCTTTTCCTCCCCCCCCCCCCCCAAGGGCAGACTTTCAAGTGTAATCTGAGATTCAAACAAAGGTTCTATATTTTATTGCTAAAGCATCAAATGGAAAATCTGTATCTTACTGTATTAAACTTATCAGATCTTGATCTAAGTTTTGGCTTAATGAAATATAGAAATAATAGAAGTGAATGGGGATTTACTGATTTTCAATTAAATCAGTGGGAGAAGTGACGCATGGCACCCGTATACCCCCCCACTTCGAGCTCTGGAACATACCATGAGGAATCTATATATAAGGATTTGCATCGTAATGTGCGTACTCAGAAGAAGGCCTTCTGTAATCAGAAAGCTGAGTGTGATGCCTTAAAGGGCTGGCTGATCATAATGATCTATCTATCTATCTATCTATCTATCTATCTATCTATCTATCTATCTATCTATCTATCATACACAATTTACAAGCGGCAAGCATGAGAGACAGTTAGGCCTTATATGAAAACTGATCTGATCCTTCCTCAAAATAAAATGACGACTGATTAGAATTGAGGATTTCGTAGCTAGCCGTCATTACTATAGTAACATTAACATAGGTAACATTAACATATTAAACCCCTCCCACTTAATCCTCAATCCACCCCACCTTCAAAACCTGATAGAAGAGTATTCAGATTGGATCGCAGGGTCGTGTGGATTGTGTTCTGGTCTTGGCACTCAGAGTGCGCCACATACAGAAAACACTTTCCGATGACTGGAAAACACTCTAGTTTTGGTCAATAGCTCAGAATAATAATAGAAAATTATAGGAAAATTGGAGTATTGGCAGAGCAGCTAATAATGTTCTATCTCTTTAGACACTTCCTTAAATATTTCCCATTATGTTATATTTTACAATAATGCATTTTGGATAAACCCACAGCTGTTTATTCAGCAACACAGACGTGTTGAGATAAGGCATATCTGCTCTTGTGAAGTACTGCACCATCACTGACAGTGTTTGCTTGGTACTGGAGGATAAAGCCTTGCAAAGCCTCCCACAGAGAACCTCTGTGCTGTGCTGGATAAGCAGATAATAATAAAAGCATTACACCTTACAAGTCTGTATTCACATGGTGCAGAATGCTAGAGAGACTTCCAGTATTGGAGAAAGATGAAATGTGACCAAATAGCAGAAACAGATAAATAGAACAGGAGCTAGAAGTCAGTGGTGGACTGTGGACCTAATTCACAGTTAAGAGTGAGTTAGGTCCGGGCGGATCCGCACCTAACTTACTCTTCCAGCCCTTAACGCACCCCATGTTTTTAGGTACCTTATGGCACTTACGAGTATGGACATTGCCTCTCCCCCCCCGCCCTCCCTGGCTAATTTATATCTCTTCTCCCTCCCACTTCTTCCTAAGAACGCTCTGAGGCGGCATAACGCTGCCTCGTTCAACGTAAAGTACCGACCTGCTACGTAGATAGCGTAAATGACCTACTATGCATGCGTAGTAGGTCATTTCAGCGAAATACGCACTTAAGATGCAGAAGCTTCTTAAGTGTGAATCAGGCCCTGTATCTTTAAGCATGGAGACAATGCATATATAGACTATTCAATGTACTCAGTGGTTACGTATGTAGATTCACTATGTGCAGTCTTTAAAGTCTACACATAGTGATTTAAGTAAAAGGAGGTGTGTCAGTGCCACCTTGGGGAAAAGAGGGTGGAATGAGCTGTGGTAAGCAGCCGGGGAGGACACGGCAAGGGAACATATGTGTGTAGTTTTCTTCTTAAGAAGGAAAATACGCACAGTTACTTAAGCTAGTCCCATGGCACTCTTGCTATTAGGCTCCTAAAAACAGGAGGGCGAGTTGTGGAGCTTGACGGGTGACTTTGGTGCAGATCCGGCAGCACCTAGCTCACTCTTAATTGGTACAATCTTCCGCACAGATCAGCATTCAGACAGACACAGATCAGTGTGGAATTGTTAAGGTTGGATTATGGACACGTAAATCTTCAAATGTCTGCATGTGAGAGGAGGGGGACATGGGAGTTCAGACCTCTGTCCGTGGACAGATTAAGGGCTGTACACAGTAACAACCTGAAATGTTCTCCTTGATGTCTCAGTGCTATTACTCATTAAAATTAAAATCAATAAAACTTCAAAGTCACACATTACACTAAATAAGATAAGAAAGAACATAATATCAAAGAAAGAGACATACGTCTATAATTTCATATAGGAAGGCATTTTAAGCAGGCGTTACAAAACACTCCAGGAAGTAGCACAGGAGCCATCCACTGTTGCCCTGTTGCTACTCAGTTGCTGGGTCACGTCCTCTAAAATCAAGAACTCTTCCGAGTGGTTTATTCTAAGGCCTTTAACATTAGGCAGCTGAATAAAGGTACAAACACAACATACTGTATATGTGTTACACCTCCTTATGGATTGTTTTGGCTGTTATGTATATCCCTGTGGGATATTTGTTTATAACTATAATGAATTAGTGGTTTTATTGAGATACCAAAATAATGACCATTGTATAGCATTAGTAAATTATTGCAATATAAAATAATTAGTTGTAAGAAGTTTTGAGATGGCAAATGGTGTCGTTTATAAGAAATTTAATATAATAAAGGTTTTACCCAACAAAGGCTACATGTAGTTTCTATACTACAACTGCTCACCTATAAACATCTATACTTATACTCCTATATATCAGAATTCACTGCTCTAGACTGAAAGCTGTATGGAGTCCAAAAATAAATCTATCTTTGCCTTTTCTGTTTCTCACTATGTGGCTTTTTATCAACTTTATATACTGTATCTTCACATTTTATTCCCTTTTCTTCTAGTCCTGGGTTCCCTGCAGTAGAACAGGGGACTCTAAAGGTTCTTCTGCTTCTCTAATCGTCAGTCTCTCAATTAATAACCTTCTTCCACTGGTATTTGGCGAATAATGTTTAAGATCTCAAATTCCTACTGCCCCTCTGTTTAACTCCCTCTCCCTGACCTGTTGTCCAGGGGCGTATCTACCCATGAGCCAGGATGACATTTGCCAGTGGCACCTGCACAGGTAGTGCAGCCAGAGGAGTCAGATTTTGGTGTTCTAGTGAAGTCCATTTTTTTGTTATAATTGGAATTTACCTATGTTCTAGTATATAATTTTTTTAAATATTATATATAGCACATAATAATAGTAATAATGTAAGATTACAAATGCATCACTGGCTTCTATATCCCCTAAATTTGAAGAAAAACTACAAGAGTATTTGGCAAAAAGATTATGGCTAATAGATAAATAAATAAAGACAAGCTAGATACATCTAAACCTTTTTAAATGAGGTTGCTATTGCATCCAATTTCTATCAGGACCTACAGCATAAAGATAATATTGTATATAAAAATATATAGGGCCAGTTCCAGACCCTGCACTCTTTACATACATGCAGGGTCTGAAATGACGCAAGGTAGAGGGGAGTGTACTCCCTGTCACTCCCCTATATCGCTACCTTAACTTTTACTCATTGAGATGCGTCTGTGTAGACATGAAATAATGCGTATCTGGACTTCCCTGCCCCGGCCCCTTCATTAGAATGCCTATTTCTGCCTGAGTTCCATACATCAGAAGGTACGCTTGAGTATCTGGTGCTCCGATGGTACTTGTCAGGGGACTTACACCAATTATGTGTGTAAGTCCCTTGACGTTATTAGTTCTGGATCTGGGGCCGGATCCAGAACTACGTCCGTCTTCCATAGGTCTTTTAGACCGCATATACGCAGATTACGTACAATAGCTACTAAGCATGCGCAGTAGCTATTGTTCATTGAATTACGTCCGTCTATGGAAGACGGACGTAGTTCTGGATCTACCCCCAGGTTCATAGAGTCTATCTTTCTTCTGCTACCTAATACAGTTCATTAGAATTGTCTGTAAGACCTGCCATTAATTAGCACAGGTTTGTGTTTGCATTATAAGTTCTAAAGGAAAATACCATTGTAAAAAGTCTCACGGTTCTGAGATAAACCACCAGTGTGGGAGCTGCAGTCTCTACCCAGTAACAACAGATGGAAGCTTTCAGAAGAAAGACTGTGATAAAGCAGGGATATACTAGTGAGCGGAATTAAGTAAATAATTATTTTCAAAGAGAAGAGCTCAGATGTATGAAAAAAAGCTGGCACTGTTCTTTGTGTGTAATGAGGGGGAGCTGGGATGAAATCATAGCTGATATTAGGAGCTAGCTGTCTTTAGCAACCAATATTCAGATTTTGGTCCGGATTCACAGTTACTTAGTTTTCGTCTTACGTACGTAGTTTTAAGAATTGAGCTACTACGCATGCCTAGTAGCCTATTTACGCTATCTACGTACCATTTCTGTATGCATGCGTAGTAGTTAAATTCTTAAAACAACGTACATAAGACGAAAACTAGGTAACTGTGAATCCGGACCTTTATGAACGCACATATCTGTGAAACCTGACCATTTAACATTCTATCAAGTACATAATGTACAAATCACTCTGGAATTAATATTATAGGTGTACTGACCATGCATAGGATTTTACGTCTCATAATAATGTTTCTTGGATTTTGTGATGTTCTCGCCCATTATTATGCCACATCCCCCCATAGTAGTACGTCATGTGCCCACATAATAGTGCCCCATTAACCACCACAATAGGGCTGTGTGTGCCCCCAAAATAGTGCTCTACATGGCACCCTAATAGTGCTTCTTTTACTCCTATAATAATGATACATGTGCTCCATAATATTGTTTTATCTGTCACCATATTAGTGCTCCTCATGCCCTCATAATAGTACTTGATTTGACGGTTGCAGTCCCCGCTTAGAAAATCTGATTTCCGAAATAGGGACATCCGAAAGTTGCTTTTCAGATGTCCCTATTTAAAATGCTGCCCAGTTTATAAAAAAAAATTCAGAATGGGTGAGTATGCCGATCAGCACATCACCCATTCTCATTTGGAAACACCGCCACCGCCGCTACCACAGGACCACAGTGAAAGGTGAGTAACCTCTCCGGGGTGCGGGAAAGGGAGGGTTAGGGTCAGGCTGCAGGGGAGGGAGAATTAAGGTCAGGCTGCGGGAGATGGTGGATTAGGGTCAGGCTGTAGGGAAGGGAGGGTTAGGGTCAGGCTGCTGGGAAGGGAAGGTTAGGGTTAGGGTAATGAGTGGGGAAGGTTAGGGTTAAAATTAGGGGAAGTATTGGGGTACTTTTTTCTCTTACCTTTCGGAGCACCTATCGAAATAGGGCCGTTCTAAGCAGGGACTCACACCCTTGATATGACACCATTATAATACTCCATATTGCCCCATTATATTACTCCATGTGCCACCATAATAGTGCTACATAAGCTCCATAATATTGTTTCATCTGTCACCATAAATTTTCCCCCATTAATGCCCCATATGCCCTTTAAAAGTGTCCCCTACTCTTATATGTCCATTAAACAATACACTGTGTTGACTTCCTCCATTTCCATAGAACAACAGGCGCTCTGGATATGGATAACCTTTGCCTTATAACACCCTGTCACTGCTTTACTCCTGTGTTTCCTAGTGAAGAAAGAAGGGTGTAAAATCTTCAACCTGGTGAACAGATAATCAAATTCATGTGTTCTGTGACAATTACCAGACAACTGCCAGAGCTGCACAATGAATGAAGCTTTTTTACTTCAGTATTATCTCTTTTTCCAACTAACTAAACTACATTCTTTTAAATCCCTGGTTACTGGGTAATGGTATGTGTGTAAGTCTGTTTATTAAACATGTAAGATCCCTGTCATTTCCCTCTGACATGCGGTGTCCATACCCCCTACATTAAGTTTACCACACAGATGAGGATTTGCATAAATCCCCTTGTGCACTTAATTTTGAACATGGTCTCTTGTCGTTAATATATATACAATTTATTTATCTTTAAGCATTATTCACTTTTTTTTTAACTATAATAAAATGAATGAATAAAATTAAAATTAAAAAGGAGATCTTTGTGTTTTTGGCAAAAAAATTTGAGATGCGTTAACACAAAAGATCAACAGCAGTTGCAAATATTTGTACATGAAATCATGAAAATAAAGGGAATGTGAAATACATAATAATAAACAAATTAAGAGTCTCATGGACAGCTACATACTGTTATAAAGAACATCTACATGCTTATTTTGTCCTGCCCAAATTCAATAATTAAAGTAGTACAAAGATATTTTTTAATTATTTAAAAAGATTATCTTCTATGACAACGGTGTTCTTCAGAACATAGTGAATCAGACCTTATTCTCTCCCCTCATTAATTGAGGAAATAGATCATTTTGGAAATGATGGATTATGGTTATTAAGATGAATATCCTGCCTCAATGACTATACTTTGTGTCTCTCCCGATTCACCAACTTCTCCATAATGATACATTTATTCATCATCAGATAGAGAAATTCATATGGAGGGGACAGTGTATGCATGTTGCTTTCAGAATTAGGTTCAAGGGGGGACATGGTTGTCCAGATTTTAAATGGTTTTAATGGGCTGCACAGTTGGCTCAGATTGTGCAATGGAACCCTTTAGAATTTTGTAACTCAGACGTATAGGACAGTTTATGGATAGTGCAAGATGCTGTTATAATACCTCCCCATCACCCTGTCCCATTATATCAATTTTTTAATAACACAAATTCTTCCCTGGGCTGCATTCCAGCGATATTGCTGACTTGTGGAACTAAGAGACATGTTTTGTATATCAGCAAATATTGTATATTTATATTTACAGTTAAGTAACGTGGATTTCCTCCGGGTACTACAGTTTCCTCTTACACTTCAAAAACATGCTGTTAGGTTAATTGGCTGCTGAATAAATTAGCCCTACTGTGTGTGAATGTCTGTGTTAGAATGTAGCTCCAATAGGACAGGGACTGAAATATTCTCTGTAAAGTGCTACATAATCTGATAGCACTATATAAAAACCTGTGAATAAATAAAAAAAAATAGCTTAAGTAACATAAATTAAACACAATTAGAATTTCCCTTCAACTAAAGGCCTTATTGTCTATTTATATTTCACACTTGTTCCTTCAGGATTATGAATTGTGAAAGGAAATGGAAAAATAATGTAGTCTCTAACTCCATATCTTTTAATGTAAACGGGATCAGACATAAAGGATTATATAACTCAATATTCTTGGTCTAAGCCTGTGAACCTTTGGTGTTTCTCTTTGATTTACATCCCTTACCTGCCACTCCTTTCTCTTTCTCTCTTTCTCTTGAGTGTGGGTCCCCGTTGCAAGCTGCCCTATTTTTATAGGGCCATTTGCTCCCAGCCAGTTCTGAACTGGCTGGAATATGGATTGCTTATGCCTTGATGAGGCATAGCAATCAATCCCCAGAGCACCAAACCAGGTCCGAAAGGTAAGTTTCCCTAACCCTAACCCTAAGTCTCCTCCCACTCCCTAACCCTAAGTCCCCAGCTACGGCAATTCTGAAAATAAATGGGTGAGTATCGCGAATCGCATACTCACCCATTTATAAAAAAAAATTCTAGAACTGCTGCCATTCGAAATAGAGACAGCCGAAAAGCAACTTTCAGCTGTCCCTACTTCGAAATGCAGCCATCGCAGTGGGGACTCGCAACAGTATTGAGCCAACCATAACTCATCTCTTTTTTTCTATCTTTATTCGTTCAAACAGTCTCAATACCTGCATTTTTTTACTTTTTCTTATTTTATATATACTGCACATCTAACAACTAGATCAACAGGAACACCAACTAGATTGTGGGGTTTCTGCTAATACATGAAGTATCAGTGTTGTGCCAGATTTCACATTATTTAAAATACTTTTTATTTAAAGACATTATTGGACTTTACTTTGTGTTGCTGTTTAGATTGTGTCTTTTATTTTAATAGAAACAATTTCAGAATGACTGGCATATGTGCATTTATGTTGTACTTTGTGACTAGAAGTAAAATGTAAAAATAGACCTTAACAAGCTGCCAATGTCTGAGTGTTTTATTACAGGCCCCTCTGGTGTGGAGAGAGTTTGAGTTACTCTGTCTAATTAATGCGGAAAGACAGATGAACAGGAAACAGAGACCCTTCATTTGACATGCACAATCAGCTTGTATAAGCCAACCGCACAGAGGATCCC
>WWET01002065.1:17139-30425 GCA_011038615.1 Limnodynastes dumerilii
ATAAACTGTCCTTTTAACCTTTTGTTCAGACCGGTCCAACTTTCCTTTAGTAAAATCTCCTTTTGTATTTGACTGGGAACTATGTCCATTTCCAAGAGTATTTACTGCAACATTGTTTATGTAACATTTAATTAATCTGCTTAAAAAACCCAACATACCTCATAGTCCCATCAAACAGCTTTAACTCAATACTTATGGTTGTAGACTAGAGATTACATAGCTATCAATGAAGATTATCTTGTGAGTTCTTTAACACAAAGTAATAAAATAAAGCGGCCAAATCTAAACTGAAAGCCTCATAATATCAAAGGGCTGCTAATAATAGAATAATAATCATACACACATATAATGTGTGTTTGTATGTATATTTAAGCTGGTAGCAGCTATGCTAGAGGCATATATATTGAGGTTGCAGGGTGCATCTTTGGAGAAGACTATAGGTCAATGGAGATGGCCCAATGTAGGTCAATAGAAGAGCTGGGAGACAGAGCAGCATCATTGGGACTCTACATTAATTTGCAATGAATGGAGATACCAAGCTCTGAGCCTTATTTGTTGGGAAAGATGCTTATGCTTCTATACATGAAAGGATATACACACCAGGGAGCATAAGATCGGATTGAGATCATTTTTATGTGTTGTAGAAAATTTACTAATTAATTGAAAATCGTTTTTTTTATAGTTGCCAAAGTAATACCCAATCCAATACATAGAGCTAGCAATTTTGCCAATAAAATACAGCATATATCTATATATAGAGGCTTGCCATTATACTGACACCAGTTAATAAACCATTGTGATATTTTTCCTAGACATTACATTCATATATGTTATATAATTATTAACCTACACTATGGGGTATAGTTAATGGAACTTCTAAGGTGTAAAAAAAATTGTCCATGACAACCAATCAGATGATGACTTTCATTAACCAAAGAAAAACAGGGTGCAAAAAAAAAATCAATTAATAAGAGTTGTAGACATGTCCTCATATGTGAATCGTTATTATTTCCCCTTTTCCTCTCCCGCAGAATATCTATTCTTTCCCCTCTGAATATGTGCAACTGTGCAGGAGAGGAAAAAGGTGACATAATAACGGTTCACATATAAGGAGGACTTGTCTGCAACTCTTATAAATTGATTTAGTAAACTCATCCTATGTGAACAATAAAACAATTTTCGATACTGGATACAAATTTCAGAAGAGGATTGTCTAGCAATGTGGAACTCAATCACGGAACAAGTTTTCTTAATATCAAGGTGGTTTAGAACTTTAGGACTTTAATCTTTATTTGTATCTCTGTTTTAATTAAGTTATTTTAATACACCAAACATCACTAAAAGGGATATACCTCTACTTTGTAAGTCCGTGTAACAGGGGGTTATCCGCCGATATCTCCAACCTTCCCAAATCACTTGTGCACCTTTGATTTGTTTACTTATCTTAACTATATATAGGGATTTAACAAACCTTGTTTTAAACACTCGCTGGGGATTCGTTTAAAGTTTTTTAAGTCTTAAGTTTATTTACATGGTGCAACATAGAAAACTGCATAAGAAAAGTTTATTATTTATTTAAGTCACTGGATTGCTTGTTGTTCTATAATTTTCTTGATGTTTGTAGAATTGTCACTTTATCATATAGTGCAATATACAGCAACTCAAAAGGAAAGGTACAACACATATGTTTGTTTAGGTTATTTAATCTAATTTAGGTATAGTTAATTAGAACATAGATTTTTTGCATTATTGATTTATTTATTGATTGATTTGTTATTTATATGCTTATTTGTTTGCAATTTTATATTACCTACAGAGGCATTGTTATTTCTTTTATGGTTGGGGCAGGAATGATGATCAGATTACATTTGTGACACCTCTTTTTTAATGCCAATCTCTGTGACAAAAGATCATAATGGGCTCTTCTACATAAACCAAATAAGAGTTCCTTGACAGGAGTAAAACATTTTAAAAAACACCTTTCTAAAATCTAAATGATAAACCTTAAGTGGTTTTAAGAAGTATGGACCTGAGATTTACGTATGCACGGAGATCTGTAACTACGAACTTTCATGGATCATGTACTGGAACATGTGTAGAGGTTAATGCAGGGTCAGGGTACAGAGGTCCTGTACAAGAAAAGGTAGCACCTATGGAGTTTAGGATCACACTATTCTTAAGTCAGTTCCACTGCGAAAGAATTCTGCTCCACAGCGTACTTAAATCTGGGTCCTTTCCAAAGTCAGAAGGTTGGTGCTGGTTGAGTGCCACGAGTCCCCTCTGGTCCGAGGGGCCCATGTGCACTGCATATGCTGTACCCTGCATATAGACATGCCACTGGAATGTTTTGCACCTTATTATCATGCTGATCACCTGACACTTGAAATAAGATTGTGTAAGTGTGTACAGTGCCATCATCATGCCTGATTGCTGCAAAGCACATAACATCATTTGATCGGGTCATTTAAAACTTCAAATTTTACTGATCAATCCATGTCACAATGTTGTTCCTAATGTGCAGTGTGCAGGCTGTTCTGTCCTTCTTTCACACAATTCCTCTTCTACATCCTGCATTAGGACTGCCTTTGTGCGGGAGCATATTCAAATACTTGTTGGAGCAGAGGGTTATGGGAGCAGATAGTCACAGATATTCTGGTAAATGGTGTGTAGTGTGTACTGAGGAATTTTCATGCTGCTCAGGACTTGAATTAGTAAGTATTTATCGTTTAATATATTGGATCTTCAGAAACACATTTAGGACTGGATTCCGAGATGCGTGTGTATAAAGTACGCAAATATACGCACCTATGTTGCAAGGCAACACCTATAAACTCCCCTCACTTGGACGGGTTTTCGTTGACTTCCGCCTCCATAGGGCACCCTTAAGTGTACGTGTGTACATACGTGCATATGTTACTTACGTATGTGCGTATTTTATCTAACCGCGCCCTCAAATGACCATTTAAATGCTTCCCCCCGCCCACTTTCTTGTAATTTCCACCCTCCGGATAAAAACCACGCCCCTCCGTGCGTATGTCCCTAAGAACGATTCACAAGTCCGTGCCGAAACTACTTACGTGCGTAATTACTAGGTGATGCGCGTGGAAAAAGTTACTACGCATGCGCAGTTCATCCAATCCTAAAAATACGCACGCAACCCCACGCAAAAGCGGATCTGTGAATATAGTCCTTAGTGTGTACTCCAGGTTTAGAGCATGTTCTCTATCAGGCGGTAGTCAGTCCCCGGTTAGAAAATGCCAATTTCGAAAATCTGTATTTCGACCACTAAATTGCGAATTTTCGCTATTTCGAACGTTCGCAATTTCGAATTTTCGAATTTCGAATTTCGAATTCGCATTCGCAAAAGAAAATTCGCAATTCGAATTTTCGAAATTGGGATTTTCTAACCGGGGACCCACACCCCTATCAGGCATGTTGGGCTTTACTAAGCAGGTCTGCTCCCTGGTTACATGTTGCACTTTTTTTTACTTACTATGCAGTCTATGCGCTTCTACCAGCTTTAGGACATTTGGCTTCTTAGTGCGCTATAGAAATGATTTATGTTTTTAATGCTATCATCTGACAAGAGTGATAAAGTGATTAAACATATGCCCTGTTCAATCCCCAAGCAAGTTTAGGTTTTATATCCTAATCTATGCATTTTGTTTGGTGTACTCTTCATTTTTTAATTAATGGCAAACACTGCCTAACATTTTCCCTTGGCCATAGTACAAAGGATGATTATTCAGGGAAAGCGAGCACAAGATGCAGGTTGTAGCATGAGCAGTGGAGGCCCTCTATTACCTCACCCACCCACTAAGGTAAGCTTTGAAAATAGAAATATTGTGTATTCTGTAAAGGGTCAGAGCCAATGGGAAAATAAGTTACCATTGTTATCACTTAGATAGATCAAGTTTTTCCTGGCACAGAACTTGTTATTAATATTTGACAGTAACTTACTGAAAAACTAGATGTTAGCCTTTTGTTTTGCTTCTTATTTAATATCTATTTATGACATTCATATTCTTCATTCTATAGAAAGTAAAAGTGTGCAAATATTTTTCATCTGTAAACAGAAAAACTTGGATTGTCATTTTTTTATTTTATTTAAGATGATCAGTCTACAGTGACTCACCAAGAAAGGGAAGGCCTGGAAATAGGACATTGGAATAGGCAGATTGGGCCTGATTCAGAGGCTGAAAATAAGAACTTAAAGTTACACCTGGGCAAAACCATGTTGATTTCAGGGGGAGTCAAGTTAATTTTATTCTATGCATGCAGGGAGAATGCTTTGCTTTTACTTATTGCACACAGATACCTGATCAGCATCACTATTAAGTACAATTTAATCCGCTCCTGAGCTTCCAACTGTGTATTCCACCTAGTTTAAATGAGTGCACTGATATAAAACTATATATAAAATACGATATAAAAAACTATTTGCCTCTTCAACAAAGGTGGTTACCATAGTAACTGGCAGTTGGAAGCTTAGGAGCAGAGTGTTTTGTACCTAATGGAATGGGTCATGTTGGAGGGTATGATATTTTATGTGACTCACAGTACATAGTTTTGTCCTTTTTCCTGTATTTCTAACACCCCTGGAATCAGAATGGGAATGGTATTGTATGGGTAGTAGTTAAAAACCTATTAAGTAAAGGTCAACAGTTGCTACCTCATCATCGTATTTGTCAGTATTTGGTTGCTTTCCTACAGGATACAGGCAGCAAGCTTTAGGAGTTTAGGTGAGCCATTGATGCAGACAGGGCCACCATCAGAATTTGTGGGGCCCAGGACACATCCACGGAGCCCCGTCCCCGACGTGACATCATCGGAGACGTCACATATTCAGGGCCCCGCGAACCTGGGTTAACACCTGGCCAGTGCGCATTGGTCTGCTAATGATGGGGGGCCCCATTAGGTCCATGCCCGGGACATGCCCGTTTGTCCATCCCCTAGGTGTCACTTTAGACAATTTATTGTGCACATAGATTGCAGGCGGTGTTCATAAAAATATTAATAATTGACTGTATGAAGATTTTGTTGGTAGACAAAGAAAGAACCGTGTTGCCTTCCAGACCTTTCTGTTATTTTCTGTAGCTTATCATGTCTTTAATGTTATGTTATGATTGTGGTAATCAGTAACGTGAACCTGCCTAAAGGGGTGCTCTCAGCGTATATAATGATTACATAAGACATTATATCCCACGGTTGCCAAGTCCCCAAGGTCAAAGTTAGGGGTCAGGTGCCCCTAGACACCACATAAAATGACAATATAATTTAATAGCATATAAATATACTATATATACCACATAATACTTATTCCACATAACAGGCCTTTTCCCCCCTTGATCCTGAATATCGCTCTATATCATATAGAGAATTATAATGGGGGAAAATATTACGGGGAATAATTTAATCACAATAAAGGAGAAATTCAAAATTTTATATAGATTATTCCCATTAAAAGGTTCTCAAATTATTCCCTCTTATAAATATCACTAATCATCCTTCCTCTGCTATCTGGGCCTCCCAATCACTTTAACTTACCTTTCAGATTCTACTTCACTTTGCTGTCTGCACTGTCCATAGCTTCTGGCTGAGAAGTTCCCAGCAGCTGAATGTCACCTAAGCACCACACTGCCTTCAGATTACACACATTGGGCCAGATCCAGATCCAAGCTGCTTGCGTAACTTCGACTGTTTGTACATTCTGCGCATGCGCACGGCAGATGTTGCGCATCGTAACTCTGGTCGGTCGTAACTATTTCATAAAAACGTACAAAGGGGCATGTCAACCTTACGCTAGCCGTAATTGTGCAATGGAGGTGGAGGGAGACATTAAATTGTACAGTATAGGCTGGGTTAGGCAGTTACGAAAGTCAGGATGCTACCTACGAGCGCGGTTACACTTAGAAAAGTTATGGTAGGGTTTGGTAGTTGTAACACAGCTAAATTACAAGCGACTGAGGGGAGTGACCGGGGGAGTGCATTGTACTTACGATCACGTCAATACGCTACGTGATCGTACTTCAAGTGCACTTAGCTCTGCATATGGCCCATTGCCTGGTCCACCACTGCAGGGTATTATTAGTAGCAGTGGTATGTCAGACATTATGGGCTCCATTTACTAAATGGTGAAGCCTTCATTTTCAGTAGATAAAGACCGATTTCACCTGAAAACGATCTTTAGCGCCTAAAACGCAGGCTTTACTATTTACAAATATATGATCGCCATGGAATCCATGGCGATCAATAGCTGCAGCACCCCTGATCGCAGGCTCGCTCTGATGAATGAGGACTGTCTGATCATTGTATTTACTAAGTATCGGTGCAGATTTTAACACCTCTAACATCTCTAACACTCAGATGGCGTTAGAGTAAGTATTCCTGCGGTCTCCCCATATACCCCCTTTTCCTCTCCCTAATAGCTGTTATCAGGGCCGTCTTTACCACTGGGCAGTTTGGGCTAGTGCCCAAGGCTCCCACATATCAAAGGGCCCTTCAGCCAGTGGTGTCACAGGGGGGAGCATGAAGGGGGTTGATGGAGCCTCCACTCCACACCCTCTTTGATAAACTAATGCAGCACCAACTGAAAAGATCCTGCCATAAAGGAGCTCAGGCTGGGGCTAATACCCTGGCTCTGAGCTCCAACACGGAGCCTGTGACTTCCCAGTAGTGCACTGGGCTCCTCACAGGAAACTGACTGTACCATGTGACTGCTGCGGTCACATGGTACACAATGGGCCATTCACGTATGTGTCACTTAAATACTTACGTGTGGGCGTGCCAATCTTACGTTAGTCCAAATTACGTGTGAAATACGTGAAGTAGGTGGGGGGTTGTATTTAAAGTGTACAGTATGGGCGTGCTTAGCTGCGTAAATTCGTTCAGCCCCTACGTACGTGTGCGTATGACTGCGGTTACGTTGGAAAAAGTTAAGGTAGGGTTTGGAAAGCGTATCTTGACAAAATACGTCTGTGCAAGGGGTGTGCCGAGGGGAGTGTAATGAATTTACGCGCACGAAAATACGCTCCGTGAATAAACGTACGGCAAATGTAGTTCTGGATCTACCCCATTGATAGTTAATTCAATTAATTAATAAATAGCAATTTTAGATAAATTCATAGTTCCCATTTAATTTGTCTCTGTCTCTTATTTCGTAGTTAAGATGGGTTAAGAGGTGGGTGGCACTGGGGACCACACACATCACACATGGGAAGTTTATTAGTAAATACAGGGCTCGCAGCGAGCTTGGATTAGTTAAATAGTGCTCGATATGCTATTACTAGTAAATGGACCCCTATATTCTGTTTCCAAGTCTGCCCACACTGTTCTGCCCCCCTTTCAGTGGCACCCTTGGTAACGTGTCTTTTTTTGGAGATTAACCACTGCATGTCCTGCTAGTAATATTTCAGTGAAGCTTAAGGTTTTAACCCTCTTAGTCATCAGAAGCACACAACTTTCTCAGAAGATGACTAATTGGCTTCTATTGAGACTACTAGTGACTTTAACAATATTCTTTCCACACAAGTTGAAACAATCTAGCTGTAATGGTAAAAAAAAAAGAAGGAAGAACATTTTGTGCCTCTTATTATCTGTACACAGTAAGGCGGTAACTTGTTGAGTGAAATTTCTACAGGAAACAGCTTGCCCAGCGAGGGTGGGTGGGGGCTTCTTTTGTTTCTATAAACATTTTGGAAAAATATTCACTTGTGCCAAAATGCTACATTAACCCTGTTAGTTTAAAAGTGGAGGTCACTGGGAGGTCATCTGAAACTTTCACTCGTCTCCTACATTAGCTTTTGGCTTCTTTCCTCCTTTGTCTGTCGAAGTTTAGATAATGTCTCTATTAAAAACAGAACATCCAAAACAATCCTCTGTTCACAAGTCTGCATCCTTGTCTTGTTTCTCACCTTTGTACAGGGTTAAGAGAAGGGTTTAAATGTCATCATGGGCATCCCATGAAGTACTATAATAACCTTCACCCCTCGCTAACTACTATTTAATTTATAGACTACATGAAAGTTTCTCTAGAGGAATCCGCAGCACCTTTGTACTGTAAATCCCGTCTGATCCGTCCATCAAATAATTA
The DNA here is from genome assembly GCA_011038615.1 of Limnodynastes dumerilii. Classification (NCBI taxonomy): domain Eukaryota; kingdom Metazoa; phylum Chordata; class Amphibia; order Anura; family Limnodynastidae; genus Limnodynastes; species Limnodynastes dumerilii. Next base: position 25,232 of record WWET01002065.1, read on the forward strand.
TGGAAACCAAAATATGTCTGAAAAAAAGCAGAGACAAACAAATAGGTCCTGTATATACTCCTCTCTCCGAGCTATGTGAATATTTTGTTAGAGTTTGTTGCGGAGCACAGTTAATTAGTCATAATTGACCACTTTGCATGTCCCAGTGGAATGATGGCTCTGCTGAATGCCTAGTCGCCTTTTTCAAAAATGCATTAGAAACATTTAAGTGTAACTGATAAGGTGTGTGGTAGGTTTGGCTTAAGTTTTACATGACATTGACTCTGAAGACAGTACCTTTATTCTTTGTTATCACAGGACAGAAAGACTTTATTCTGCTTAGCACAGTAGAACCACTTAAACTATAACAGGTTGCAAATGTGTAACTTGATTTATCGAAACAAGATACTGTATGTGTTAGGAGGGGAGAAGTCAAGGAGCACCGTTCTATTAACTAGTTGTACCTAACAGAGTCAGTGGTGCAATCATTCTGGTCAATATGTCTGAATGACATTAATTTTTAACCGATGACAGTAAAACAAAGTAATTTTACTTATTTTGTTTATGTACTTATTTAATTTAATCTACCTGACCAGTTGTCCTGCAGAGATCTAGCTGAACTTGAGTTGCCTTATTTGTAAGGGGCTTGGACCACTGTCTATGCTTCATGAACCAATGAGCAATGTAACTTTATGACCAAAGCGGTGGTTGGGTGGAACAGGGGCGGGGCTAATTGTGTCCTATTTTTGGGATTCACAATGTTGGGAGGTATGCCACAACCCAATGCTGCATCAATAAGCATGCCCACTAAGGCAGGTCTACTGCAGGAAGATGAATGGGGATCATTACACTGAGGGTATGGACAGTGGACACACTGAAGACTTTACCAGACAATGGGACATCGCTGATTGCAGAAATTAACCTGTTCTGAAAGTCAAATCACACGATGCGTTGCTGCTATAGATGATTCTGCAGCATCATGGGACAGTACACACTGGTAAGATTATATGGGGATTGGCATGAAAATCATCAGATAACCCTCCAGTGTGTACCCAGCTACAGTGAACAGTGTTGACATTCCTGTGAATGCTCGCACAAATGCTGCTATGACCACAATGCAACAACTAAGGGCCTGATTCAATTACCCGCAATGACGGGAAAAATTTGCGCTGAGCTTTTTTCCGTCATATACGGTAAGTAAAATGAGCGAATTTTTATGCGCACCTCTATGGGGCACGCATAAAATTCACAAAAAAATTACGCTGAATTAGCTTTGCACCGTGATTAACGCGGGTGCAAAGCTAATTGATTGGACCCTAAGAGTAGATGAAGTCACAGCTTTATTAAATGTACTATATATGTGGCCTAGGAAGCACTTGTCAACTCCAAGCAAAAATAAATATAACAAAACATTGGAGGGGAGCAATATAACCCTTCCTAAGGCCTCAAAAATGCAGACTCCTTACACACTGCTATTAGTATTGTACAGGGCCCATTTTAGGAAAAGTAACCCAGGAACCCCCAGACTACATGGGTCAAGAACATGAAGGCACTCCAGGAACTAGAGCCACTATTGGCCGCCATTGTAACTTCCCATCTGCTGCGCCCCATTTGAAAATATAAATAGACATATAAAAGGAAACTAGGTCAACAGTATTTAATGGATAATGCTACGAAGGGGTCTTTAAGATGTAGGACCGGATCCAGACCCTCGCCTGTTTTCCGTATGTCTGGGGGGTCTGTCAGTCCACACAAGAGAGGGGAGCGAACTTCCCCTGTCATTCCCCTCTCTCATTTGTAATAAGTGTGACTTAAGGCAGCCTTAAGTCACACTTCCGAATCAGTGGTCCATCCGACCGCTGATCCGCTCATAACTGGGTGGTGACATCCACCCTGTACACTATGCATGCTTCCCCCCTCCCCACCCTAGCAGGCGGAGGGGAACCACAGCCCCTTTGTTCATAAATATCCGTACAATGATTGTTACGTTAGTAAAACTAACGTAACATCTAGAGGGCGCATGCACCCTCCAGTCCACTTCCGCCTCACCATACACACACTCACACATATATAAAGCACAACAAGGCAACGAAGATAGAACAAATAAAGGTCTATGCTACGTAGATAGTTACTACGCATGCGTAGTAGCTAGAATCTGAAAATTAGGTACGTATGTTAAAAATTACAGGGTTGTGAATCCGGCTCATAAACTGCACACAGTCTGGGAATCGAACTCATGACCTTATCGCATGACCTCAGGTGGCTACAATTAGATATCACTCTTACTTAAACACAGCCCATCCTTGACTTATATCGCAGAGCACATCCAATATAGTGCCACCACTTTATTTTAGCTTTTAGTGCAGTCTAGAAGGAAAAAAAAGCTAATATTTTTGGTTGCCTCCATTTGCACTCCTATTTTATAAACCTATTTGCCAATTATTTTGATTGAGAAAAATGATCATAGTCATGTTTTTGTATGCATATTGCCTTTATTCTGCTATACTGTTATGAAAATAGATGTCTTCAAATCCTTTTCATTGTTTTGTATTGATGCCGGATGTCCTTGAACTCTTGTCCCTATCTGACCCTCTATAGGGTCATTCCGTAGCAATGAGAAGTCACAAGCAATTCCTTCTGTGCATAGTTTCATTTACAACATCAGATAATAATTGCCCTCTGGCAACTGAAACCTGTCTGTCTGCTTGGATTATATGAGATGCTTTCAGTAAACTAGTCATAATTACTTTGTATTTGCTTGCTGTGCACTTGCAAGAACTGTGTATCTATGTTAGTATAACAATTATAATTATTCATAACATTGGAAACTAAATGGCTCAACCATTACTATGTTCAGGAGTGGAAAAACAGGGGTCTCCTGGGTGTTGTATTACTTGTGACTTGTTCACTGGAAGACCTTGCCTTAAGGAAAATAAGGGGATACTGGGGAGGCTGCAGACACATGAATGCAGAATACTGGAGAGCTGAAGACACATAATTGGTTATACTGGGGAGGCTGCAGACACATGAATAGGAACTACTAGGGAGGCTGCAGACACATGAATAGGAACTACTAGGGAGGCTGGAGGCATGTGATGGGGGCTAACATAGTTAAATTAGTTATAAGAAAAAAAGTTATTAGCTGCAATTTTAAATTTTATCAAATAAAAAATAACAATTAATGTAATATCTGTGTATGCACTTTGTAATTCCTGCTTTTTTTTGTATATTTTGCTTTTGGTGTGCCGCAAAATTCTGGGAAGGGCTTAGGTGTGCCGCGGAATTCTGGGAAGGGCTTAGGTGTGCCATGGGTGAGAAAAGGTTGAGGAGCACTGAAATAGGGCATCGGGGTTCTCATACAAAACATAAGCCTAAAACTAGAAAAATGTAAGATTATTATGTAATTATGTAATAATTATAATTGTTATACTAACATAGATACACAGAATTATTGGTTAGTAAAAATTGCCTTAAAGGGAATTTAATTTGCCTTCTGCCAGAGCTGATAAATGGATCCCTCCCCCCTCCTCACCACTTCACCAGCGCATTTCCATACATTTCCAACATGACCCATTTCAAAATACTCAATTAATTCATTTAAACCAAGTGAGTGACATTTGGAAGCTCTGGAGCGGATTAAATTATTCCTAATGAAATGGGTCATGTTGGAGGGTCTGCATTTCTCAACACTGTTGCATTTGATTTTACAAGGAGTAGATATTGTCCAACACTATGGACTGGATCCAGACCTCTCTACGTGTTCCAAACGTATGGAGGTTTAATAGTCCATACGCAAGAGGGAAGTGGACTCCCATTTACACTGCCATAGACCAACCTTATGTCTCCTGTGCAGATCACCGGTTGTATGGACCGCTGATCTGCAGGGAAGTCACAAAGCCAGCCTATACTGTAAAATTAAAATGGTCCCACCAGGGGCTTAACTAGTATGGCTTTTGTAGGGAATGTTCCCTAGGCGCTTATGGCTTTGGAAGTACCATCGGTGCCATCAGGTTGCATACCCGACAAAGCCCACGACCACCAGTGCACAAAAAGAAGGAATAAAACCCTCTTACCTTACTCTGTGAGTCTGAGAGCATCTGCGGTGCGGCATCCACCGATCAGTGTTCAGCCAGACAGCGCCGGCCTATAGGACACAATGCGAGATTAGTTCACTCTCGCAGTGTGTCATGTGACTGGCGCTTCCGACTAAACACTGAGTGGAGGATGCTGTGCAGCGCCGCAGTTGCTCTCGGACTCACAGAGTAAGGTAAGAGGGTTTTATTCTTTCTTTTCCTGGAGGAGGGTGGGAACATGGAGGGGGCGCATTTTGGGCATTTGCCTTAGGCGCCATTTGGGCTAGTTACGCCCCTGATTCAGGCTTATGACAGCGTAACAAGAGAGGGGAGTGACAGCGGGAGTTCACTTCCCTCTTTTATGCGTACTGCCAGACCCCTGTGCGAAGGAAAGTGTGTGGGGGTCTGGATCTGGTGCTAAGTCATAATGTATACCAGTGGGTAGTATAAAGACGAAAGAAAAAAAATAAAAGATACCTTAGACCTACACAGGATATATTTGTTTTTCCTACAATACACTTATTTCTTGTTTGTTGAATTTTCACAACTTTTGTGTAAATAACATATGCAGACTTGTATTGTGTAATATATGGCAGTAAGAAGCATGCAGAATGGGAGAAATATAGCCACCATTCACCAATAGTTTCTACTAAGAATTATATTAATACTAAGCTAGCATTATTACATTTTGCTACTAACTAACAAGAGTACTGTACGTTTTTTGCAAATAAAAACCAGATCCAGTACTAAGCATACATAGTGCTCGTAAGTCTCTGCAATAGAGGTTAGGTTACATGTTATCCCATATTCTGTATGTGCAAGGGTAGAGCAAATCTCTTGCAGTCTTCTCGCACATGCTGGGCTTTTATGTCCTGAGCAATACCTTAACTCTTACGCAAACGGTCCTGTGCATAATAGACTAGTGTCAGGCACAATGAGAATGATAATGGAAATACTACCAGTCCAGATTAGCACAGCTGATTATCTGGATGCGGAATATAAGCCACCACTGGTTTTTACCAGAGCCCCTGATCATGGGGATGAACATCTAAAGAGTCAATTCATGATATATCTTCTGGACCATGACCTCTACAGTCCACTAGATATTGTAGTCGATTCTTACAATGATGTGCTTCCACAAT
>WWET01002065.1:31204-46340 GCA_011038615.1 Limnodynastes dumerilii
TTGTGCGACTATAGTCCGGACGCTCGAGTTACTACACAGAGGCGGCGATAGCCATTTAAATTGTACAGTGTGGACGTGCTAAGCCTCGTACGACCAGCGTATCGGTACGGAAATTCGCACGGACGCTTGAAAAAGTTATGGTAGGGTTCAGCCGCCGTAAGTCAGTACAATCAATGGGAGTGTCATGGGCGTGAAAGTTTATACGCCCGGGCGATCATATGCTACGCTCGCGGGAGTAGGTCTAGATCAGGCCCATTATCACTTAAAAATTAACATGTTAAAATTTACTAAAGTGCATTCGCCATGGAAATCTGCTGTTTCCATGGCGATGCACAAACACTTCATAAAGATTCGCTGGCCCGTTGATCTTAACGGGTGCCAGCACTAACTAAGTTACTATCCCTCACTGCCGAAATTCTGATTCGGCAGTGAAGGAAAAAATAACGCCATCTGAGGATCCCAGCAATCTCCCCATATTCCTCTCTTTTCTTCCCCCTAATAGCCGTTATTAGGGCTAGGAAAAGCGGGGTATGTGTGGGGAGAACACTGGAATGACGGTGGATGCGGCCATGTAAAAAAAAAGAGTTAAAAAAAAAAATGTGTTTTTTTTTTAACTTTTAAAAATAAAGAAAACATTAAAAACTGTAAAAAAAAAGACAAAACTTACCTGTCCGGCAGACTTAGAAGATTCCGGCCCAGATATGAAGACCCTGCGCATGCACAGTGGGTTTTCATATCTGGGCTGAAATTTTCTAAGTGCGGCTTTGAAGTCTCTGCGCATGCGCACTCACTTCATTCAATATGAAGTGCCTATGCTGCGGGCAGAGCACTTCGAGGGACTTCGAGGGACCTTGGCGGAGGGGTGAGTATTGGTAAATTTTAAAGGGGAAGCTGCCAGGCTCGCCGCGAACACAAGCGAGCCTGGAGCAGCTTCCCTTAGGGGGAAATTATTTTTTTTTGTAAATATAGCCGTAAGTCTTCCCTTTTAAGCTCCAAACCCTTAGTGCATCCTAACCCTAAGTCTCCCCTTCCCAGCAGCCTAACCCTAAGTCTCCCCTTCCCAGCAGCGTAAGCCTAAGTCTTCCCTTTTAAGCTCTATACCCTTCCTGCAGCCTAATCCTAAATCTATCCTTCTCTCTTCCATTCCCTCATCTGAACCCTAAAATTACCCCACTAAATTACATCCTCTCCCCTGCACTAACCTGTCTGGTTGTTGGAACTGTTGGGTCGCGGAGAGAACTTCTCATTTGGGTAATAGCCTAAAGTATACACAGCCGACAAATAGCTGCGTAAGTTGAAAATGGGTGTTTGCTGCGAAAGGGAACCCGTATCAAAGTCGATGAACTTGTCAGCCAATTTTGTGATTTGACTACAGCTCTCTGACTACAGTCATCCTTAAAGCGGCTGACCGATAATCTGGAAATACATATAATAGACAGTTACAGTGCAGGGCAAGGTTTTATGATTAATTTATCTTTTAGAATCAGTTTAACATAGCTTTGTTTACATAAGTGACAATACAGGTCATCCGTATCTATGTATCTAACATAATATGAGGAGTAATTAGGTAACATTCTAATAATAATTTAAACAGCATTTAATAACAACATTCCAATACAGTCGCTGCATGAAATGCAACTCTTGACACTAAGTCATACTACCATGTAAATTACAGTCTCATCTGCATTTACTTTTGTGACAAACAAGTGATTGCCAAATAAGAGCGTGATATTTCTGGGATGAATTAAGTCTTATGCAATATTTTGTTTATTAGAAACCATCCCTGTTCCTCCTTATTTATCAAGAGCATTATACCATTTACAAATTTCCACCTGTTTTCCTCTTATTTTCAGACTCTGAATCTCGCTCACAGTTTAGAGTTTCAATTTGTTTTGCATTTAATAGATTTAAATGGCCCAGTCCAAAACACTGTACCTGCGGACAGATGGGTAAGAGTTGTTACACGCCGGTGGTGACGCTGGCTGTGCGTCCAGATTGTTGCTAGGTGATCTGGATACCAGCCAATCAGTCTCTTGTGCTGCAGCCATAGTTGCCAAGTCCGCTTATAACAAGCGGAATTGGGCTTGTTATTTTCTGCAGTCGTGGCTTTTTTTTGCTTGCCGCGGGTTGCGGTTTTTGGGCTTGTTTTCTTTTCGTTTTTTTATTTTTGAAGGTGTCGGCAGAGCAGCCGGGAAGAAGATAAAGCTCAGGTAAAGTATATAAGGTGTGAGCGGGAGGGAGGGAAGTTACTGAGGGGTTAATAGGTTTTAAATAGAGTGTGAATGAAGTGTGAATGCATACCACAGAGTAGTGTGAGCTAGAGTAGAGGGAAACTTAACATAATAATAGGATAGGAGGAGGGGGATTAATTGTGTGTATTGCACATGATATATAGATAGATTATGGGCCGGATCCAGAACTACGTCCGTCTTCCATAGACGGACGTAATTCAATCAACAATAGCTACTGCGCATGCTAGTAATGATGATAATTCTGAAGAGTTTGTAATAAAAAAGTTAAGCATATTATTGAAGCAGCTTTTTGCCTCTTGCAACATTTGTTACTTAACACTTGTAACGTGACCTCTGTATTTTGTTGTTTTGTGGTGGTGGTATTTTATTACAAGATGTATGACCTACATATTTTGTTTGATACTAACACTAAGGTAGTCAGTGTTACGTCCCTTTGGACATAGTGATGTTTTTAACCACAAAGGCTATTGAATGACTGCCCTGGGTGAAGCTGGAATCTCTTGAGTACAACTGGTTCTCCTTTGTGAGTCATAACAAGGTATCATTGAAAAAATAATAAGATACTACTAATACAATCAACTACTTAATTTATGTGCTGACACATAGTGTTATTTAATGTATGTTTGGAGCGCCGGACCTCTTTTGTTCCATATATATATATATATATATTTATATTTTTTATGCGTGTGTGTTGGGCTTGTTTTTGGGCTTTTTCGGATTGGGTTGGGCTTGTTTTTAATGTCACAGTTGCTTGTTTTATTTTTCAGAGTTGGCAACGCTGGCTGCAGCTCGCCTCTCCTTGCCCCGTCACTCTGTGTTACAGGCTGGGCGTCCAGCTGATCGGCACGCCAGCCTTCTATTGCCTCCTGCTCGCTGAATGGCCGCAGCTCCATTGAATCCCCGGCATCCCTGCATGTGGACCCCGGTGATAGCGTCTCTATTACTCGTGTGCCTACTGACATGCACCTGTCTTCAGTCTTTCCACCTTTAGATTCCTTGCCAGTGGTCTGCATTTGTCTACCTTGTGTTTCTTTTCCCACTGGTCCCCTCTGCTTTCCCTCTTCAATTGTAAGTCTGTGTAGTCTCTCTTATCTTAATATTGTACTTACCTGTACTTACCTAATCTCACTTTCCAGCATGCCAGCTTGCCTAGCTAATATTGTGCTAACACCTGTACCTACCTTATCTGGCTCTCCTGCACGCCAGCTTGTCTGGCCAATATTGTACTTACCTGTACTTACCTAATCTCACTCTCCAGCATGCCAGCTTGCCTGGCCAATATTGTGCAACACATGTACTTACCTTATCTCTCTCTCCTGCACACCAGCTTGTCTGACCAATATTGTACTTACCTGTACTTACCTAATCTTACTCTCCTGCATGTCAGCTTGTCTGGCTAATACTGTGCAACACCTGTACTTACCTTATCTCTCTCTCTAGCACTCCAGTTTGTCTGGTCAATATTGTGCTAACTCCTATACCTACCTTATATGTCTCTCCTGCTTGTAAGCCAGCCAGCTCTTCTTCTAGCCTGACCTTTTCTCTGTTTTTGTATTGCCTCCATAGGCTTTACCTTCTATCTGGTCTATTTTGTATATCCGTAGTCCACGTTTTTGTACTATCTCTCGCTTCAGTACTTACCCTACTCCATTCGCCAGCTTTCAGTTCATTATTGTTGGTGTCTTCTGGTGGTCTCCTGGTCGTTCACTCTCTCTCCTGCGGGACTGTCCACTAAGGGCTGCGACCTGATATTGGGCTGCGACCTGATATTTGGCTGCAGCCAAGCCCATCCCCACCATCAGGGACTCTGGCCAATAGCACCTGAAAATTAGACTCCGCGCCTTGGTGAGTCAGTCTCGTAACAAAAGTAAAGAGAATTGGACAATAAATAGGATCACATACGGATTAAAAAAGGAGGAAAGGGGGAATTAATGATATATACCTACCAAAATAAATGATTTTGAATACTGTAAATGTGCCTACCTAATGTATAAGGTTTGCTTTGTTCAGAGCTAGTAATTATGATAATTCTGAAAAGTTTGTAATAAAAAAGTTAAGCATATTATTGAAGCAGCTTTTTGCCTCTTGCAACATTTGTTACTTAACACTTGTAACGTGACCTCTGTATTTTGTTGTTTTGTGGTGGTGGTATTTTATTACAAGATGTATGACCTACATATTTTGTTTGATACTAACACTAAGGTAGTCAGTGTTACGTCCCTTTGGACATAGTGATGTTTTTAACCACAAAGGCTATTGAATGACTGCCCTGGGTGAAGCTGGAATCTCTTGAGTACAACTGGTTCTCCTTTGTGAGTCATAACAAGGTATCATTGAAAAAATAATAAGATACTACTAATACAATCAACTACTTACTAGCATTCAATGCTATATTATTTTTATTACTATGATAGTAAATATCATTCTTTTTCTGTATTTTTCTGAATAATATAACTGTGGACCTAATCCACATCTCCGTGCATTTTCCCTACTGATCAAAAAGTCTGCATGGGAAAGGGGTTTGCACGCCGCGTCACTCCTCTACCTTAACTTCTCCACACGCATCTGTGTCTGTCCGAACACAGATCCGTGCGGAATCGCTAGTCGCTACCCACCCGTCTGGCAGGAAGTGTAGTCCCGGCAACTTCCTCTGATCTTCTAATGTACGCAACTGAGTTCCATGTGGTAGGAGATCCGTATAGTAACATCTGGCGTGAGCATGCGCCAATGTTACTTTTCAAGGGATTTATGCAAGAGACTTACGTATGTCCCCTGTATTATGTAAATGAGGATCAGGCCCTGTATTTTTACAGTTATAGTTACACTTAAAATGTTGCTAATTTTACTTTAAGTATAAAATGTGTTTCAGATGTGGTGTGGAAATGGAAAAGGTCATGCACATCATACAATATATAGGAAAAAGCTCTGCATGAAAGTAATGCAAATGTAATGGAAATAATGCCATTACTCAGCATTATTATATCCTACAGATTACTCTGGATACTTTTTTTTAATGTAACCCACATCCTAGACCTTTTGTCTCCATTTTCGTTCTTTTACATTATGGCTTCAAATCAGCTTTAACTTCTGTTATTTATTTAAGAACAGCCTTATCCTTAAATAATCTTTACATACAATACATTCTTGGGTTCGCAAGTAAGATACTTTAAGCCTTAAAGTTGACCCCCTGACCTATGCACATTAAACACTGACATTTTGTGGGTTGAGCAAATATTCATCATACGAATGTAATCTAAAACAAGTCACATTTTAGAACTATTAGTAAATGAGGTGTCTGTATTGGAAGTCAGATAATTGTAAGGCTGACAGTTTTCCTGTCATCACTAAATAGCCAACGGGGTTAACATATTGGTGCTGGATCCTAATTTATTATCGACAGGTGATTTAAAAAAAAAAAGTCACGTGTGGACAGAATTGCCAACTTTTAATAGCTTTCCTCCGGGAGATCCCAGAGGGAAGTCACAGATGCATGCAGGAGGTGGGGCTTAATGACGTGATTTATGCAAATTGTGCCATTAAGCCCTGCCCCTTGACTATTTAATTACCCCTTTTTTAGCTTTAATAGAGATGGACCCAGGTTTGATGACGTAAATTGTGTCTTTAAAGAATCTGTAAGATGAAGGCTACATTAGATTTTCTGCTTTTCTTCTATTTTCATAAATGGCCTTATCCTGTAAAAATGATCATTTTATTAATTAATTCTTAAATAAACGTACTCACTACAGGACAAAACATGTAGGTTAAATAAGCTTTTCATGTTAAGCTATTTTGATAAAGATTCCCATTGATACATAAATAAATATGGGCTTTTTATCATACTTTAATCAGGAAATTAGAGACTGAAATAAGTATATGTTTCACTCATGGATAACAGGGCTGCGATATCCACGCATCTGTGTGATTGCTTCCCTAACCACGCCGCTCACACCAATAGATCTCTGTTAGACATACCTTAATTTTTCCAACTCTTACAAACTACGAATGGAAGTGGTTTGGAAGTTGGTAACAGATTGTTGGCCTATATTGTAAATAAAATAGTAATATCTAGCGGCGCATCGCGGGCCAGCCTCTCTGTTGGAAAGCTGTTGAAAATATCATTGCTCCTAAGTATGAATAGGGCGAAATGCATTATGAATAAGTAGCATGCATAAGTGTGCAATCGCAGTACAGAAAAGAGGACGATATGCAATCCAAACACATAGAATTGAAGGGGAAAATAGAAGTTTGGCAGCAGTTTGTGGTCACCAGTCGTTCCTTGATATATAAAACTAATCTTGTTTTGAAAGCTGTTTGTTCACATCACTGGTCTACAGCCAGAATTAGCAGGTAGTCAGGACCGCCATCAAGGGGGGGACAGCCGGGACTATTGTCCCGAGCCCGTAGCTGATGGGGTCCGCCATCATTAGTGGGCCAATATGCAGAGAAGAATTTCCCTATGCACCGGGCAGCTGCCCCATGTGACATCACTGATGATGTCACATAGCGGACGGGGCCTCATGGCTGTGTCATCTATCACAACATATGACAGCAGCCCTGAAGGCAGTGGTTGGTGGGTGTGCACATATGTGATGCTTACTTCTATGTTTATCAGCCTGAGGAGTGGGACATTGGAGTCAGGGTAAAACTGAGTAAACCCCATTTAATTTCTCCTAAAACAATTACCCAGATGACCATTCTTCTTTAGCAATGGCAAATATTCAGTTATTATGTATAAAGGCTGCAGGAGGTGCTTCACTTTTCTGCTCTCGGTTCTAATCTCTTGTTATTTCATGTTACTGACCTATTTCACCTCACTCATTCAGCACTGGAAACAGAACACTTTCCATTGTTCCAGGTTCAGTACACTGGAAAGATAATTGTGTAAGTGAAAAAAAGGTGAGCACAGATGGGTAATATCTTACATTACCTATTCATGTTTGGATTGGTTCACTCATATTTCTGAATAATTCTCCTGTGTGTCTGTGTAAATATTGGCTGCATAACATTGCATATTGCAACTAAACTGAATATTTTCCAGTGGGACTGGCTGACACCAAATTGATATGAATCTGCTTATTCACAGGTCATTTGTGTGTTTTTTTTTATTACAAATACAATCATTAGGAACTTATGTGTTTCCTGCTTTTTTATTACTACTGATGCTTTATGTTTTTCCAATGTTTTATTACCTTTGATGCATATTATATCTGGAGTAACATATGCAGATTTGACTGTTCAGTTTTCCAAATGGTTTATGAGTAATTATTTTTGTAATTATTGAAAGCCTTGTGAAGGTTCATATAAATATTCACTGTTATTTATTTGTGTATATATTGATTTATTTATTCTTTAAACTGTTATATTAATTATTGTATATTTGGAAACTATTTAACTAGGTCCAGAGATATCAGACCGGATTCACATTTAGTGTGTGACCCGTAGGTGTCGATACATGTGTATCCACTGCTTCGGTCCCCTCCACTTACAAGTGCCATAGGGCTACCTTATCTAACCGTGCATAGTTTCCTTCTTAAGAAGGAAACTATGCACGGACCTTTCCTCCCGTCGCCCTCCCCGGCTAATCTAAATATTATCACTCTCCCACTTCTGCCTAAACACTCCACGAGGCGGCATTACACCTCCACTTTCCTGCTAAACTACTCCGTGTGGTCTTTAAAGACAGCACGGAGGCAATCTACATACCTAACTGGTAGGTAGATTGCGTAAATGACCTACTACACATATGTATTAGGTCATTTACTAAATATACGCACCTATGAAGCAGAAGCTTCTCAGGTGTGAATATGGGCCATCGTGTTGAGTATTTGGCTTCATTTTTTTTAGACTGAATCAATATGTAATGTAATCTAGTTCATAAGTGGCTTAACCACAGCAATTCATGACCAGCTTTGTAGGAATTTTTAGGTTTTAATATATTTAATATCAATTTACAATTGGGAAGAGAAATGTTTGTTGCAATGACTGAGGGTTACATTGTGTAATTATAATGTCTACATTCTGCTTTTCGAGCAGCACTGTAATAAGTATTCTTGAAGCCATTCTAGTAGGTTCATCAAACCAGTGGCGGAAGTACCGAAGGCAATGGAAGCGCTCGCCTCCGGGCGATAGCCCGGAGGTGGGCACTTCTTCATTCCATTTACAATAAATGGAGTCCATTGCCTCCCTCCTGCCTGGCCAGTGGTCTCCCCGATTCCCCTCAGACTCTGACTTCCGTTGCGGAGCTGGATGTGTCACCCGCAGCTCTCTTTACAAGATGCCAGCGTGACCTTAGGTCACGCTGACGTCATACATCAGCAGACCGCGCCGCGGAGGAGAGTGCAAGACGGCAAAGGTAAGAGGCAAAGGTAAGATGGAGGGCAGTTGGGGAACGAAGATTTGGAGGGCGCAGTGCGCACACAGAGGCAGCAGCCGCAGCATAAACATTGGGACACATTAAGCCAGGAAGAACATTGGTGGACAGTGTCATAAGTGAGAGAGGCAATAAGCCTGGAAAGAGGGGATTATGAATACACAGGAGGCGGTATAATGCTAACTGGACACCAAGAGGGTGCAATATGACTGGTTTGATACAAAAGGAGAGGGCAATAAGGCTGGCTGGCACATAAGGTGGGGCAATAATACTGGTCAGTGGTTACACAAACAGGAAAAGGGGCCAAGGCTGACTGGACACAAATAAAGAAGACTGGTTGAACACAGAAGGGGCAATAAGGCTAACTGGAATAATTAGGAGGGGGAAATAAGGCTGGCTGGACACAGATTGAGGGGGCAGAACAGCTTAATAAACCTAGAAGGAAGGCTCTATAAGGCTGGCTGAACACACAGAAGGTGGGACAATAAGGCTGGTTGGACAAACAGAAAAAAGTGCCAATAAGGCTGGCTGGACAAAAATTGAGGGGGGCAATAAATCTGAATGGACATAGAAGGAGGGGGCAATAAGGCTGCCTGGACACAGAAGGTGGGGCAATAAGGCTGTTTGGACACATAGAAAAAGGGGGCAAATAAGGCTGACTTTGCACATATAAAAGGGGGAAATAAGGCTGACTGGACATAGGAGGGGGCAATAACATTGACATTATACAGAAGGAGAGGGCAATAAGGCTGGCTTGACACAGAAGGTGGTGCAATAAGGCTGGTTGGACAAACAGAAAAAGGGGCCAAGGCTGACTGGACACAAATAAAGAGGGGGAAATGAGACTGGTTGGACACACAGAAGGAAGGGACAATAAGGCTGGTTGGATACACAGAAGGAGGGGGTAGAAAGTTGACTGGACACAGAAGAAGGGGCAATAAGGCTGACTAAAAAGAATAAAAAGGGGGCAAAAAGGCTGGGTGCACACCGAAGGAGGGGCAATAAGGCTGGCTGGACACAGAAGAAAGGGCATTAAGGCTGAATGGTCACACCGAAAGAAGGAGTAATAAGGCTAACTGGACACACACACAAGGAAGGGGCAATAAATCTGACTGGACACAGACAAGGAAGGGGCAATAAGGCTTATTGAGCACACTAGGAAGAGGCAGAAAGGCTTTCTGGACACACACAAGGAAGGGGCAATAAGTCTGACTGGACACACACAACGAAGGGGAAATAAGGCTTATTGAACACACAAGGAAGGGGTAGAAAGGCTGACTGTGGAGGCACACACACAAGGAGAGGAGAGATTCAATTTTTGCCCAATATCTGCTATTGTTTTTATGGACACATTGAAGTTTTGGATTGCATAGCATACCGCTATGTATTTTTTCTCTGGAATGAATTAAAGAATATATTTTTACATCATTATTACTTGGAGTGCTGGTTTGGTCAACATCAGACCATGTTTTTCTATTTATCCTTATTACCAGGCACCCTATTAAATATATGTTGTGTAGAGTGTGCACCTGGGTCATAGACCCATTTTCTGATTTTATATATATATATACATATATAAATTTTGGGGGGGCCCCAACATTATCTTGTCTCCGGGCGACTGGGAAGAACTTACGCCACTGCATCAAACTGTAATCATTGGGCACTGGATCCAAGCATTCTTTGATACCCATACCCTACTCTTAAGGTTCCTGACTTTGAGCCAGATCCATACTTAATAATGACAGCTAAGATATCCTTAATGGATGACTCACCTAAAGGTAAGCCAGAAAGAGTCCTCAGTGTTTGCCACTGTAATTTCTCCAACAGCAGAACATGACAATTGTATTGTATGATGGAATCCTTTATTATCCCATCACTTACAATGGATGAGTGTTATGAGGGGCTTTTAGGCTATTTTGTCCTAGTGGAAAGTGTGGTATATATTTTTGTGAGCTATGTCACTAGAAAATTTATCCCAGTGCTCAACAAGATTCTGGGGTTATGAGACCTTATAACAGATGGACCCCAGCCTACAGGATTCCCTGTTATAATATGACAAGCTTGGCCTATCAAGCTTGTCATACTATAACAGGGTATAACATAACATTAATATCAAGCTATAGCCTGATACTAATCTTGTACATTCACCCACATCAATGGCATTCAGCTCCATAAACATTTGGGGCAAATATAATATATTCTACTTTTAAAAATCAGCCTTCGTCATCAAATGAATTATAAAGAATGACTTCCTAGATATGCATAACTCAAACTAAACACAGAGGACATATTTGCAGCCTGCCAGTTTGTCAGCACCAGATCTCAAAATTTCTGATGGGAGCCCTGAGGGAAGTATAGCATTTTTGACAGAGCATACACATGAACTCATCAATAATCTGATTAGCTAAATTCAACACATAAATCCAACCTCAACCATTCCCAAAATATCCATGTAAAAGGAGCAAAGTCTGGTTTTACTGGGAGCAGGCTACACAACTTTCCCTCAAATTATCAGCCAATTTCCCAGCTTCTGTGCTCAAGAGGCTTTGCCTACATATGCCTCACGCACTTCCTTTAATTATACAGGGCCGTATTCAGAGATCCGTTTTCACGGCCAGTTCCGTGCGTATTGTTAGGTATGTTTCAACAGCGAGGTAACTTTTTTTCTTTATTTATTGGAGCAGACATACAATAGAAATGCATTGGTACAATACAAACAAGGTCTTCCATAGCAGTTTACAGAAACATTGTAATAAGAAAGTAACATTGTATAGTAGCAGGTATAAAGGGGCTGGGAGGGGAGGGGGGGGAGGTCACCAGGCCATTAGATTTAAGGAGTGGATATGTCAATGGAAATATATGGTATGGAAGAGACCAGACCGACTACAACCGAGGGTATGTCCCTAAATAGGCAACCAGATTATATTCTACTGAGGAGGGGCGAACCAAGGGGCCCACACCTTATGATAAGCATCCTCTGTACCTTGCAGATAGGCAGTCATTCTTTCCATTCCTGTGACAAACCATATATAAGTGATCGGAGGGAGGGAGGGGCAAGTTGCTTCCAAGCTTTCGCAATAAGACATTTGGCCGCAGCGAAGACATGGGTGGCTAGTTTGCGGGAAGAGGAATCTGTATCGGGTATAGGGTAGAAAAACAGGTAAATCCAAGGGTTTTTAGGGGGACAGGAGGGACATTAGGAGAGTATGAACCACGTCCCAGAATGGTGCCAATTTGGGGCAGGTCCACCACACGTGAAGGAACGATCCTATGCCTTCACAACGGCGCCAGCACCGAGGAGAGGTTGAAGGGGTGGTAACTTTTTTTACGTAGCTCACGTAGACAATATATGCGCTGAAGTGCCTCACGGATGGACTTTTGAATTGCACGTGGGTACATACGGACGGATATGCGATGTAAAAATACGCACGGGAGAATTTAAATAAAAATGGGCGGGTTGAGGCATTTAAATGAAGGAAAGTTGGCGTGATTATCAAGATATGCACGTACGTAGGACATATACGCACACGTATACATGTAACTGGAAAGTTATAGGTGCTCTATGGAAGCGGAAGTCTCCAAGAGCACGGCCGAGAGAGGGGAGTCTCATGGATGTGAGGGGGTTTGGCCTGCTCCGTGCGTGCGTATAATTGCAGCCTGATCTGGACACGGATCTCTGAATACGACCCAAAAATCTTCTGGATCCTCATTAGTCAGGCTTTTGTTCGCCACACCCCACCATAACACTGACCAAGGTGTTCAGTGGTGTAATCACTGCTAAATCTACAGGTTACAATGCTCCTTTAAAGGTTCACGTGTGGCTGCGTCACTTCAGTATAACTTATTGTATAAATGTATTTAACTAGTGACACAGGGCGCTACTGTATATATATTGCAAATATACTTATTTTTGTATAGGAAATGGATTGATTTCTAGGGCAGTATGCTATGTTGGAGTATATTAATGTTAGCGTTAGTTCTGTTGGGGGTTGGTTAGGCTTGGGATGTGGAGAAGGGATAGTTAGGGAAGGGCTATGATAAGTGGATGGTTAGGGTTAGACTACGGAAAAGGAAAGGTTAGAGCAAGGATGCGGTGAGGACATTTTTCTATCAACAGCACTAAGGTAATAATACTGTTGACCTTAGTGTTGTCATGGAAACAGCCCTGTCAAAGTCATTTTTAATAATATTCATACCCTGTCAAACTAATGCTGTTTGTGTATGAATGACACAAAAATTACTATAGACTCATATACGACACCCCCTGCATCCATACCCTCACTTACAGTATTTCAAGATCTATCCCAGCTCACTCTCTCAGATCTTCACAGAATATACTCTCCTCTACACTTATATTGCTCTGATTTTTGGTTACAGGACTTCTCCTGGGCTGCACGGTGCACCTCTCTACTCTCGATGGGCCGTATGCAGACTCCTGGACGTATAACATATACGTTTGGAGTTTAACGTTTTTGACTACTGCGCATGCAGTACCTCAAAAACGTATGTTATACGTCCAGGAGTCTGCATACGGCCCGATAATACTATCCTCTACTCTCCAAGCGCTTAAATCTTACCTCTTCAGACAAGCTTACCAAATTTTTCAACCTACTTCTTAACATTTGTCCAACCTATTTCCTACTAGATTGCTATCCAGTTGTCCTTTCTGTTACATGATTAACAGAAACTTGAAAACATTTTCTTTCCATATTAATATTTCCCTCAGTCCTGCTACTGACACTGTGTAACTGTAAAAGTGCTCAGATCCAGAGCTCTGATTTTTTATGTGAGCCGCACATGGAGAGTGATCTGCAATTGATGGGCTGCACTTCCATGTGCACGGACAGGCTACCACTACCCATAGCACATGGAAAATGGCAACAGTAGGAAAGTCTGTATTGGTATGCATCAAGAGGGCATTAATATAATGAGTATTGTCTATTAAGGAATGCCCACTTCAGATTGCAACCCTGGACCTCTATCACGTAGCATGGATGCATGCACATGCACAGAACAGATAAGCAGGAGCACAGAGAATAGGAAAACAGTTATTTCTGGATCTGGACCAGGATAATTCATATTAAACATTGTATATATTATTATTATTATTATTATTATTATTATATAATATAAGGACTGGATCCAGACTCCCATATGCATGGAAAGCGTCTGTCCATCCGATTGAGAGAGGGGAGCGACCACCCCTGTCACCCCCTCTCTCTTTTGGAACAAGTGTGACTTATGATGCCATAAGGTCTGTGCGACCGCTGATCTGCTTATAAGTGGGGGAAACCTCCCCCACTGTACAACTGACATGCTTCCCCCACGCCTTGGCGGGTGGGGGAAGAAACACAGCCCCTTCCATCATAACACTAACGTAACATCTGGGTCTGGCCCATAATGATGATAATATGTTGATAATAATATTAATAATAATAATAATAATAATATAATGATGATGATAATAATAATAATATAATGATGATAATAATAATAATAATATAATGATGATAATATGATGATAATAATAATAATAATAATAATAATATAATGATGATAATAATAATATAATGATGATAATAATAATAATAATAATAACAATACTGGACTTTACATAACGGACATACTGGATCCATACCCCAGCAATAGTATGTCAGGGACCTCCGCTGCTGAATCCCTTGTGTATCCTAAACTTTGTCCGGGCGAGGGGAGGCCACTCCCCTCATTTGCACGAAGTTACACTCCGAGGCCCCTACCTTAACGTTTCCGCAGCATTCCCATTTAAAATAGGGGTAATGCATTAATATGAATTGTAAGTAAGGACTGAAGCTAGACCCTACTTTACAATTATCATCCCTCCCCCCCGGCTAGAGTGCAGAACAGGGGCGGAACTACCATTGGTGCACCAGGTGCAGCAGCATCGGGGCCCATGCTGATACAAGGGCCCACAGCCGTCATCAACACACCACCGAAGCTCCCCACTGGATTATCTGGGATGTCATCAGGGCCAAAGCATATTTTTTGCACCTGGGCCCACAACTCGCTAGTTCCGCCTCTGATAGGGTTAGACTGCTGGGAGTGGATGGATGGGAAAAGGAGAGACTTAGGGGTAGGCTGCGGGTAAGGGAGAATTAGGGTTAGACTGCAGGAAAGGGAGACTTAAGGTTAGGCTGCAGGGTAGGGAGGGAGACTTGGGGTTGTTCTGCGGGGAAGGGAGGGTTAGTCTGCGGAAAGGGAGGGTTAGGGTAATGAATGAGGGTTAGGGATAGAATTAGCATAAGGGCCGTTGGATAGAAAATAGAGAACGGCCCTTACCAGTCTGCAGTGGGCAGACTTCAGTCTGCAGTGGGCAGTTTCTGTGCAGCTCCATCTTCGCTAATGGGGTTTCGAAAAGGGGCTGAAGCTTTGGCGAGGGAGTCCAGATACCTACTACCAGCAGTGGCTATCATCAAACTAAATGCAGCAGCTGAACTGCCCGTGGCACAGCTGGTACTAAGCAGTGGGCCTTCAGCAA